>JAMKQA010025721.1:0-43987 GCA_024699735.1 Posidonia australis
AAGCATGCTTTTACTAAGTTCTGACATGAAATTTAGAAGAAAGTAAAGAGGAGGTAGAAAGCCTACCTCTCGATGTGTTCCCTCTTGCAATATCACGGATAAGAAAACCTCGTTGCTTTGGAAGGCTTCAGGACACAAGGGGTGCTCTGGGGAATGAAAATACGCTGCTGGACTGACGGAACAACTCGTGCAAAGGCTGGGTTTTGGAGTGGAAAATGGCTGGGTGCAAGGATTCTGCTCAGAATTCTCAGCTCTCTGGATTTTGTCTCTCTGTTGTGGCTCTGTTCACCCCCTGAAAACGATGCCTACGGAGGTCCTTTTATAGGGAGCTCTCAGAGGTGAGTTACGAGTATATGGAGGGCCTCGCAGACGAAGAGCCTGGAATATTCCCTAGCACATTCGCTGCTGGAGGTAACAGCCAAGGAAGGCGGAAAGCCAGCAGTCGCAGCCTTGTGCGCTAGGGAGGTGCGCTGGATAAGTGCGCCACCTATGTGTGCTAGGGATGTGTGTTAGGTTGGTGTGCTAGGTTGATGTGCTAGCTAGGTGTGCTGAGTTGGTGTGCTAGCTAGGTGTGCTGGGTTAGTGTGCTAGCGAGGTTGATGCTCTCCCTTATTGGTCTGGTTTTCTAGCTGGGCTGCGGGCTTAGGGATTGGTCCAAAGGTCAGCCATATCCAAAGCAACAAATGAGGCCTTATCAATGAACTACCTCAAAATCGGGGTGTCTACAGTTGTAGACCCCTTTGTTGTCTTCTTCAATGATAGTGATATGCGATTGATCATCTTGCCAGGACTCATCGAAGGAGTAGAGTATCACTCGATCTGTGTGATGCACTAGTTTGGATATTGCTAGGACTCTTTTTCCCAGAGCCCGATGCCAAATCACTTTCAACTGTACCAACTCAACTCATTTGCCATGACTACGGAACTATCTCGACTATTGCGTGGTTGCGTTCGCTCCGACCAGATTGCTATCATGGAGGGTGATAGGTACACAGTTGAATACGAGGCTGAGGTCAAGGAGACATGGCCTATCTACGAGGTTGCACATGGTCCTCCTCTATTTTCAGATGTGGGTAGCTCAAAGAGGGCACAAAACAACGTTGATGCTTAGTCTAGCTGCTTTATTTCCACCTACAGGACATTTCCCCAAAGCTTGAAGAACTTCTGATCATATATAATTGTCTTTGAGACTATAATTATACTATGATATTGCTCTTTGCTTCCATTTAATGCTTGCTTGATGGTTTATGAAGCGATAGCAGTCTCTGTGATCACTCTCAACTATCCGATGTTTCTAGCCAACTCGGCCTCTTCTACTAGCTATTGTTGTTGGACATATTTCAGAGAGAGTTGATCATCTGCTCAAGCCTCTGACCAGATATCAGAGAGAGCCCATCGAGTGCTCGCTCACACTTGAAAACTCTGGGAAACCCTTATGTTTATGGGTAACCCTTTTACTTGCAAGAATGTTTAAGGAAGCTTGCATACTGAGTATTCCCTCTCACTTGATTGCCATCTTTTGTGAGTATTTTGTCCGTCCTTATGTCCTCCCAGAAGGCAGCTGACATGCCCCTGGTTTGGCATTGAAGGCTTTGACCACTAAGAGCAATTGACATGCCCCTGGTCGAAGTACTAGCTCAGTGTGTCTATCCATAGCATAGCTGGCATGCCTCTGATCGAAGTACTAGCTCAGTGCATCTATTCATAGGACAACTAACATGCCCTTGGTCTGACTTTGAAGGCTTTGACCACTAAGAGCAGCTAACATGCCTCTAGTCGAAGTATCCTTCCAACCCTTTTAGATATAAAGCAACTGGCATGCCCCTGGCTAAAGGGATTGGATTAAACCTTACGACATGATAGAGTGATGCTTATAGGAAAGATGCATGTATGCTATATGTCCTATAAAATTTTACTAGTGCCCTTAGTATTTGGATTGCCTTTAAGACTATGAACAAGGAAAAGGTGGCTCCAGACCTCAAGAGACTCTATCCAGGATCCTAGGTTATAGGTGGCTCTCTGGAATAAGCTACATTATGACTTGGGCTCCATTCCAAACCCCACAGGACCGAACCCCTACTTTTTTGTTGTTCACTTCATTTTTCTTTACTTCCTCTTAAGCGTACAAGTTCACTCTATTCCTGACTTGGAGGTAATAAGTACCAAATTTATAGTTGGGGAGGTGTTGCTGTTTAAAGGGTTGGTTAGGCCCTTAAAGACTGTATCTCCTAGGTAATCTCTTCGACTCCCTCCAAGGTAAAATGTAGGGATAGTGCTACCCTGCATGCCTTTCTCTCTAAGACTGACTTCTATCTGTGATTTCTATCTTCTAATTCTTTTATGCCCTTTCACAGATATATTTTTCGTTTAACTCACACTCTCATCCTCACCCGTAGTATTTTCTCTCCCTCTGGAGGTGTAAGTTCCTTGAGTGGCTTGGATACTTCGCCCAATTCACAATTGATGGTGGCTCCCTCACTCACTAGGTCGCTTAGATAGTATCATCCTGAGGAGGCATTACACTCTCCCAACACAAACAAGCTTATTCCATTTTTTTTGTCATCGGGCAATGATTGATGCAGATGATGCCGATGATGATTACTATCTATGTTGCGAATGCTAGATAAGAATTAAATGAGCATGTGTTAGAACCTATGACTATATGGATGCAAAACAATGTGGATGCTGTAATGTAAATGCATGCATGGATGCATGAGGGAGACATCATAGGGTAAGGGCACAACCTTCAGTTTTTGATAGTACTTCTTTAGATAACATGTATTGATTGGCTCTGACTGCTCAATGTGGTCCATAACTTCCAAGATCGCCGCACTACCAGAGAAGACATGTTTGATTACAAATGGTCCACACCAATTAAGTCTAAATTTGCTACGGTCATTAGGGAGATGTATCACTCACAAGACCAGATCTCCTAGTGTGAAGCTTCTAGGTCTGACTTTCTTTTGATAGCCTTTAGCCATTCGCCTCTGATAACACTATGCGTGGTGCATGGCCTGCAACTTGTGCTCATCTATTAGGTTTAACTGAACACAACGATCTTCAATCCACTCTGCTTCATCCAGCTCTACCTCCCTTAAGATCCTAAGTGAAGGTATCTCCACCTCGATTGGTAGAACCGCCTCCATGTCGTTTACTAGTGAGTACAGGGTCGCCACAGTTGAGGTCTGAACTGATGTTTTGTAAGCCCACAATGCATATGGGAGCTTATCATGCCAATCCTTGTGTCTCTCCACCATTTTCTTCAAGATCTTGGTCAAATTCTTGTTGGCAGACTCCACTACCCCGTTCATCTATGGACAGTATAGTGAGGATTGGTGGTGTTTGATATGTAGACTCTGCAAGAAATCTTTGACCCTTTTGGCCGTAAAATTTGTCCCATACTGGCCAACAATGTTGGTCTTGATGAATTTCTTTGTGACTGTAGTAGTAATTGTTTTGTAGGAGGCGGCCTCTACCTACTTGGTAAAGTAATCAATAACTACCAGGATGTATTGGTGTCCATTAAAGGCTACTGGGTGGATAACGCCAATGGCATCAATTCCCCATGTGGAGAACAACCAAGGAGATAACAAGTTATGGAGCTGTTGTGGGGGTGCATGAATAAAGTTTCCATGGATCTAATAAATGTGACATCTTCGCACAAACTAGCAGTAGTCTGTCTCCATGGTCGACCAGAAGTAGCCTTGTAACATTATCTTCTTGGCTAAAAGCACCCCTTTTATATGTGGTTCACATGTTCTTGCATGTATTTGTAACATTATTGCATCAGTCTCTCTCTTGTTCAAACAACGTAGAAGCATCTGATCGTAAGACCTTCTGTACAAATGTCCGACTCCCAACACATATTTCGAGGCCAATCGGATCATAGTCTTTTTGTTTGTAGCTAAGGCATCTAGCTAATGACTCCTAGTCTCCAGGAAGATCTTAATGTCATGGTACCATGGGAGCTCCTTCGAGGAATTTTCTTTATCTATGTTCATGCTGTATGTTGGCTGATTTGTATAGGCAACTGACACATCTACTGCATGGCTTCTGGTATGGAAAACGAAGATGCAAGAGTAGCTAATGTGTCAGCATAGGCATTCTTGGCTCTATTCATAAAAGAGATGCATATTTACTCAAATTCGGCCATAAGTTTTAGGAGGTGGGTGTGGTATGACACAAGCTTAAAATCTTTTGTCTTCCAGTTGTCGTTAACTTATGAGATAACTAACATGGCATCGTTGTACACATGTAAATTCTGCACACCATGTTCTAATGTAGCCTAGGCTTCAAGGATGCATGCCTCATATTCTACTGAAGCATATTTACTCAAATTCAGCCATAAGTTTTAGGAGGTGGGTGTGGTATGACACAAGCTTAAAATCTTTTGTCTTCCAGTTGTCATTAACTTATGAGATAACTAACATGGCATCGTTGTGCACATGTAAATTCTGCACACCATGTTCTAATGTAGCCTAGGCTTCAAGGATGCATGCCTCATATTCTACTACATTATTGGCACACATGAAGGTCAACTTCCAAGCAAGCGGGATCAACTAGCCCTGTGGGGTTGCTAACACTACTCCGACGCCCATGCCTCGCTTGTTAACTGCATCGTCAAAGTAGAGATGCAACTGCTTCTTATCGCTGGGCTCTTTTGGCTCAGTTTCTTCCATGGTTAACAATATATCTTTGTCAAGGAACTAAGTTTGCAAGGGTTGATATTCTAGCAAAGGTAGGTCTACCAAATGATCTATCACGGCTTGACCCTTCATAGATTTTTGAGTGACAAAGGTGATATCAAATTGAGATAAAAGCACTTGCCACTTGACACACCTGCTCACTAATGTCAGGTTTTGGAACAGGTATTTCATAGGATCATGTTGGAATAAAAGTAGGACAAGATACGCCATCATGTAATGTCTAAGGTGTTGCGTAGCCTAGACAAGAGATAAGCAGACCTCGATTGCAATGTACTTGACTTCACAATCGTTGAATTTCTGGCTTAAGTAATAAATGGCTCTCTCCTTGCGACCTGACTCGTCATGCTGTCCCAGGACTACGCCCATGGAATGCTATGTGACTGACAAGTAAAGCAACAGAGGCCATCCTAGTGTTTGGGGAACTAAGACTGGTGGCCTTGCCAAGAGCTATTTAGTCTTGACATTCTTCACTTCAATTGATTTGAGCATTCTTTCTTAGGAGTTTGAAGTTTGGCTCACAAATCAGCGTAAGCTAGGCATTGAATCGGCTGATGTACTGCAAACGCCTTAGCAACCCTCAGACTTCTTTTTTCATCATAAGGGAAGACATCTCGATGATGGCTTTGGCTTTGTTAGGATCCACCTCAATTCTCCTTTGGCTGATGATGTATCCTAGAAGTTTCTATGATGATACACCAAAGACACACTTATTGGGGTTGAGGTGAAGCTTGTGTTTTCGCAAGCAGATGAATAGCTTTCTCAGGTAGGCAATGTGTCCTTCAGGCTCTTTTGTCTTAACGATCATGTCATCCACATAGACCTCGATTTCTTAGTGCATGAGGTCATGGAATAAGACTGTCATCGCCCTCTGATATGTCACTTTGGTATTCTTAAGCCCGAATGGTATCACTCTGTAACAGAATACTCCCCACAGAGTAATGAAAGATGTTTTCTCCATATCTTCCTCGACCATTCTAATCTAATTGTAACATGAGAATCCATCCATAAATGATAACATCTTATGTCTTGCAGTATTGTCCACTAGTACATCAATGTGTGGGAGCCGGAAATCGTCCTTCGAGCTTGCCTTGTTGAGGTTCCTATAATCGATGCATATGTGAACTCGAACATCTTTCTTTGGCACTGGTTCAACATTAGCTAACCATTCAAGATAGAGGACAACCTTTAAATAGTTAACTTTATGCTACTTCATGATCTCTTCCTTAAGCTTTAATGGCCACTGTGGTTGCCATTTATGCAACTTCTACTTTACTGGTTTGACGTTGGGCTTAAGCGGCAATGTGTGCACGACTACCTCAATGTCTAGCCCGACCATGTCATCATAACCCCAAGCAAAAACATCTGCATATTCTCAGAGAAGCTCAATGAATTTTGCCCGGGCCTGTGTCGTGAGCTGAGCACTAATACTCACTTCTTTAACATATTCTGAGGTGCCAATGTTTATAAGCTCTGTCACCTCCTCAACATGAAGGTTTGGGCCTTCTAGATCACCATCATATGGCTATAACTCCAGTGTGGTATGATTGTCTACATTTGTTTCTACACCATCGTCTTCTTCATATGCGGTGAGCTCTGAAAGGACTTCTTGCTTAAAAGATGGATTAGTGATTTCAAATGAGCATATTTGTTCAAAACTCTGCCCCTGATGATGCTTCCAGATGGTTACAGTCACTCTGGTCTTTTGATAGGTACCTCTGACAACCTTTGGTTCCAACGCATCCAGATTCACTAACGAACTTGGTTGCTCTTCCTCTTCTACAGCCTTATTTTGTAGTTGACTATTGTGATTTTCTCGATTTTCTTCCATGGTATATACAATGTTGGTGGTAGACGGACAATTGTCCTTTAACTTACTGATATTAGTGTTGTTGTCCGCATTCCCTCATAAGCCTAACTCAGGATCTTTTTTTTTTAGGCCTCACTCTCCAAGTGAGGCCAGAATTGGTAATACCAACTAGACCCACACCTTGACTGATGGCAGATAGCATATGCTGGTTTTGCTTCCTCAAGGACCATGATGGTAGACTGGTCCTATGAAACTGACTGATCTACACTGAGCTCTGTAACCATAACTTTTCCCTTTCTGCATCTAAACTCACATTCTACATCTTCCGCCAAGGTTGCTAACTGTTCTCAGAATAGAACCTTCAAATCACTGAGCAAACTGTTCACCTATGTTGTTACAATGTCTCCCTCCTCATCAGAGGTAAGATCGACATAATATGCACTGGTGTGCTTTTGTACTTCGGGCGATGGTGCTAGTTGAGTTTTGCGAGCATCTAACACAACTGGCTGTGATTCTGTCAGAACTGACCCTATTGCTGTCCAGATATTTTGTTGACTATAAACTCTATTCATTAGTTGATCCACTGGTAAAACTATAGATGGAATCACTTTGGCTGAAGCTACAATCAAAATTGTGGAAGGATCTGTGACTAGTTCTAGACACGACAATGCAAGCCTAACTGACTCTGCCAAAATCGAAGGTGTCCAAATCATCCTGTCATCTGCACTCTCTTCCTATGAGTAGTAATCCTCAACACAAATCCACTCAGAATTGTCAACTGATTCACTACTTGTTTTCACCGATTTTGCAACCATATGACTCTAATTGGGATCCAAAAACCTTGCGTTAATGAAGTTAGACAAATTTCACAGAATAAAGAGCTTTCGGGACTTACGATTACGCAAGAGACCATCTCTCAGTTGTTGTTCGTAGCCTAACCCTTCAAACTCTCTTCTTTCTTCGGCTATGATTGGTTCAGTGATACCTTGGCCATCTCGCTCGAGAGGTGTCCCCATATCGTGCCCCCATCTCTGACAAACATTCTCGACCATCGCAAAAGGGTTACCATGAATGGCCAAATGATTGACACACTCGAGAATAGGAATGAAGTTCATGGGTTTGAAGTGGTTGACCCGATAAAGAATGTCAGAAGGCTTTGGGTCAAAGTGGACAATCTAGGGAGACAAAGAAGAAACAACCTCAACCTTTTCCTTCTCAAAGTTTTCTACCATGACAATGGCAATGTCATTGTCCTAGCAAAACTTGATCATACGGTGCAGGGCTGAGAGAATGATCTTTTTAAGCTGGGCAGTGATGTCAGCTGCGGGTTGGTCTGTCTTATGGGTGTTGGTGGATTTGGATTGGCTCTCTTCTGCAACTGGCTTTGAAGGTTGGTTTTTTGGTGGCAAGGATGAGGACACGAGTTGATTAGACTTGGGGGTTGGAGTTGAAGCCCTATATACCTATCCTGATGGTGTTATTTCCGTGCACATTTCTATGGCATAGCTATATGTCATGAGATGGGTGTCCTACGATAGGTTAATAACTAGAGGAGCATGGGCTTCTAATTCTATTTGGGCCATTGGTGATGGAAGGGTTGAGACCGACGTAATCTGAACTGGATCTGACCTTGGCCTTACTAACAAACAAACAAGTGGTAGGGTGGATTACATGTTGGGATGCATTGCCGCTTGCCTGACTTGGCGGTAAGTCAGATCATGTTGATTGTGGTGCTGGAGGATTCAAGAAAAGACTGATAAAGGTGGTACGAAAAAAGTGTTGAGATATCATGGATCAAAACAGAAGGACCTGACAGAGAAGACATAGACTTGTGAGGGAAAATGGAATGAATCCCTAAAGTTCTAAGAGTTCTTGAGCCCTGATGCTCAGGCAAGGGCTGATGCACTATACTAGTCTGTGTTGATGGTAGTGTCGGTGTTGTGGGTGTTGCCGGTGAAAACTCTACCTCCTGGGTGTTAATAATGATGATCTTCTAATCAATCAAGTATTGGATTACACTCCAGAGTGTAAAGCTGTTGTCCGTAAAATGCCCTACGGTTTTGTGGAAACTGCAATACAAGTTCACCTTGTACCAAGCTCGCAATAGGTTTGACGATGGGCGAACCTCCGAAAGCTTCAGGAATGACATGACCTTGGAGAGGACGGCGCTCAATGGTTCGACCAATGGTGTGTATTTTCTTTTTGGTCATTAGGGCCACCTCTACCCTTGGTGTTGTCCTTGCCTTGTCGGTGTAGGAGAATACACTAGCACAGCGGTGGTGGTGATATGTGACATGCATGGTGCCCTAGGTGCAGGTGCACATACTACCTGATTCTGTACAGGTGGGTTCACTATGTTCACAGATGCAGTAGGGGATTCGATTTAGGCAACAACGGTCTTCGAGGGATCCCTCCTCTTGTTGAAGTTATTGTTGGTGCCATTGTTGTTGTTGCTACTATTGCTGGTGCCGACATTATGACTGGATGAAGTAGCCTGCTTGGCAAACACTGTGAGTACAAGAAAGCTGCCGCTACGCAACGAGCTCTCCACACGAGCACCTGCTTAAATCAAAGATGCAAAAGTGGTGATGTGTTGTATGCTAAGCAAAGTATAATCATCTCGATAGACTCCTCATCGGAGGGCTTATCTCGAACTTGCTAATCTAGGACACGCCAGCACCCCACATACTCCCTAAATGGCACTGTGGGACTTTTGCTTGGTGGCAACTAGGTCCTTGCACTTTGGGACCATGTCAAGGTTGAAAGAATATTGTTCCAAAAATGCCTGACTGAGGTCATTCCAAGTTTTAATCGAGATCATGTTGTCATTTCTTTGCATCATTCTACGATCGATGTGCTCAATTGCTCATTCAATAAAATTTCTAACTTTTGTACAAATACATATTGGAATCAGCGAGCTATGAGTTATTCTTCAAGTATGTTGACTTGCCAAACTTTGATATTGCTTCTGATGCTCTTGCAACATTTAAGGTTGCTAATTGTGAGACAATTCCATGCTCATTTATCTGAAGCCTATGATGTTGTGGCTTGCTTTTCTACCAAATTCACGAACCTTCTAGATCTGGAATAAATGTTTGGTAGGATCTGCTTACTAAACATGAAACTGAAGTCTCTCAGTTCTTGATTGACCATTATGGGCAAGTTTGTTGATATTTCTGCTTATGGGATGCACAATTTCAATCAATAGCTCTACTACAAATAATGTATGTTATCTTTTTGTTGAAATTCTTTTTCATTTTGATAGGTGATTGTTATTTTTCTTTGAAGCCTGAATGTCTGTTGATGTGATATAATGTTCAACCTTGTCTAATTAGTAAATGCTATTCTCTAGTTCTTTGAGCACCATGAAAAGCTGCTAAGATTAGCAAATTATGTTACTCGACAACAGTTATTGAAGGTTAACATGAACATGGTTCATTGTTTCTCTTCATATGTTTACTAATTATTATCCATCTCTTCTTCTCATTTTGTTCAAATACTCCATATTTTCTTATTCTTTAACTACAATTCTTTTCTATCTCTTTGGCTTCTATTGGATATTCTTCTGGAGCCTCCCAATTCTCAAGTTATGCGCATCATTTTGGAACCTGAATACTTGAAAATCATGATGACATTATTGTAGGAATCCTATATTTTTTCCTTTTTCTAAGGCTATTATACGAACTATTGCTTTTACAGGACATGTATGTAGAGAGGGAACTGGTCTTTCATTATCAATCTCTCTCTCTCACACTTTGCTCTGTGTGTGTGTGTATTTTCTTTTAGGAGTGGGAGGTTGATATAGTTGGCTTGAGACAATTAGGTATGGTCAATCAGGTATTTTCTTTTGCTACGTCCTTGTTATTATAACTGTTTGAAATATTTGTAATTTGAAAAAGGCATGATTTACAAGATTAAAATGAAAAGTTTGACCAAGAGAAAATAGATACGTAACAAGAAAAAGGCATGATATTTTCTCATATATTTGATGTATTTTTGTATAGGTCAGATGGGATTATGATATAGATCCTAATAGGCAGAATAGGGTGTCCCCTAGAGGTAGTTGGTCTTTTGTAGATTTTTTGTTGTTGTTTTAATTTTTTTTATTTTTTTTATATCTAACGAGGACATCACGAGGACAATTTCCTTGCTAAGTCCTCTCAAATTTTATTTCTAAATTTTTTCTAAAATTTTATTACGAGGACATAACGTGTACATTGCAAGGAGATTACGACTAATAGCGAGGACATTGCGAACACTTTTTCTCTTGGCTAAGCCCTCGCGTGCCGTCGCTACAAATGGGAGAGAAGAATGGGTTTCCGCCGTTGAGAAGAAGAGAAGGAGAAGACGCGCGTTTTTTTACGAGGACTTCGCTAAGACATTTGTCCACAATTGTCTTTTAACATGTCAGTATATTATGAGGACTTTCTATCCTCGCAAAGTCCTCATTAAAGGACTTAGGGAGGATAGATATTCTCGCGATTTCCTGTTTTTCTAATAGTGAAGAGGAGGACTCGACCAGAGACTACAGAGGATCAAATCACGTTGATGACGGTGGTGGAATGGAGATGGAGGCGATTTCATCGAAGGATGGGTCGACCAGAAGGAGTAGAGGAAAAGAGTTACTTTGAAAGAAGAGGATAAGGCTTACCACGGAAGAACGAAAAAACCTGTGAATTTTTGTAGTTACGTGGTTTTTACTTACGGATGGAAATACCGTTGGTAAGTAAATATTATCAATGAAAATTCTATCATTAATAGATTTCTTTTTATACCGATGGAATTTCCATCAGTAAATGATTATATTTATTTATTTACTAATAGAAATAAATCCATCGGTAAATTTCTATCGGTAATAAACAGTTTTCTTATAGTGGAAGTTGATTATGTATTTGAAGAGAATTAAAGTTTGACTCTGTTGTTTGTCTACCAGAAATAGACACAAAGGCATTTCAATGGTGGCTCTTTGTATTCAGTGACGAGTGCATACATCATTACTTTTTCTCGCTGCATTGTAGGATCAAATAATACTTTAAACGTTAGTATTTGATAATACTCCAATAGTGTACGTAGATAGTCTTCTATTTCAAAAAGATTTTTCTTCATATATGAATAAGATCTCTTTATATTTTCTGAAAAATTTATTCCTACATAAATCTTATTTTACATGTTATTTACATTTTCATTATAATTAATCATATTAATCCGGCGGCAACACATTCTTTGTCGTTAAAGGACAGGATCACATCTTTCAGAAAATATACTCCTGCATGCGACGTCGGCTTGCTGGCTGAAAATCCAAATTGCTCTCACCTGCTGGACGGACGCCTTATATTACTCAAACCGTTACTCCTCTCTCTTCCAGTATACATGGTGTCCTCAAATCAACTCATTACAGTCGGAAGCCACAAGAATGCATTATGTTACGATTTCTGGTGGGGTTTCTCTCAAGGAACTCAACACTGCTAAAGCATGGGAACATTTCAAACTCCCTTACAAGTATGGTGGCCTTCAAGTTCGAGACCCACATAATGTCAATACCTCTTTACCAGTCTCACCCATGCTGCAAATTAACAATCACCTTCGTAGTATTCTCACCCAAATCCTACAAGCCAAATACATTCCCGTCGACTGCTCCAAGCACCACTATTTTCATCTACTGCAGTCCAACAACAATTAATCCTTCATATTTCATCTCTCTCGCTGGTATAACTAATCCTCTACCTGGCGTTCCATGCTGATGTTGCTTCCCC
The DNA here is from genome assembly GCA_024699735.1 of Posidonia australis. Classification (NCBI taxonomy): domain Eukaryota; kingdom Viridiplantae; phylum Streptophyta; class Magnoliopsida; order Alismatales; family Posidoniaceae; genus Posidonia; species Posidonia australis. The sequence goes on from JAMKQA010025721.1 coordinate 12,267, forward strand.
ATTTCCGATCACTTCCACCATCAGCTTCTACCAAACAAAATTTACTGTACTTTGAAACCTTCATCACCCCCTGCCCAACCCTCCCCTTCCCCTACAATCTCCTCTGACCCCTCAAATCCTCCCTTCCTCCTCGTATCCTTCTTTTTGCTTGGCGTTTAATAACCAACGCCCTGCCTGTATAAATGCACCATCCTGAATACTCGTTTTCCAAATGAGGCATCATGCATGTCTTGCAATGATCAACTAGAAACTCGCGAACACAAATTCCTTCATTGCCACTATACCAGAGCTATCCTCTTTGGAATGAATTTCGTCTTCGATCTCATCTCTTTAATATTTCCATGCAACGTTTCTTGGCAACTATGCGTCAACAACACCGGGATGATGGAATCTGTAGCATTTTCCTTTCAGCAAGTCGGCATAGTTTTCATTCTGAATTTTTAGGGGGTCAACTTGTCTTGTATTATGTTACTTTTCTAATGATATTATGCAATGCTCCTTCTAAAAAACATACGACTCTTGACTTGTGGTGAATGAATCTGAGGTTCAAATTGCAATAGAAAAATGAAAGTGCTAATCTCAACATAATAAATAAATAAATAAAAGAAGTTTAGCATTCAACCAAAGAAAAAGAAGTGTTAAGGAATGCCAAACCAAGTAAGAGATTAAACGGCGTCGTCAGATTTTATGAAAACAAATATCACGAGATAACAAAATCCATGAATGGTGATGACAATTACCTGGAAAACGTAGAGGATTTGGACCCACGCCCTTTCGGACCAGAACCTTAATCTGGCGACTTAGACCAACTTAGCCATCTCAACTGTTTATGTTTTATAAATTAATTTTAGATTTCAACTGTTGAGGTAAAATACCACATTCATCCAACATACGATGGATACATTTGCACTAGATAAACCTACAACGCATTTACGAGCTTATTTATGCACAAAATTTAACTGGAATTAGAATCTTAGCTCCTTTTTGTATGTAAAATAAGAAAAGTTAGAATAAGTGAAAAGTGGTATTAGTATTCTAATGGTATTGATATTCAGTTTCGAAGTTATTTTGTTATAAAGATGAATAAATATGTATAAGGAGATATTCTGGTTTAGATAAAAAGTAGAATAAATATCAAAATAAGTGTTGAAATAAATGAAAAACATGTAGATTAATAATAATCAATTTGATTATTAAGATATATATATCTAGTTTAAAATATGTATACATTATATTATATATGTATTTATTTTTAGAATATGTATACATTATATTATATATGTATTTATTTTTAGACAAAAAATAAACACATCTGATACATAAATGTATAAGAAAAACTTCATTCCACATTTCCCATGAAATAGCTATTCTAGAACAAGTAAATCTAAATAGGAATTACTATTCCGCTTTTATTTCATTTTTTGACTTGTCAAACAGAATTACTATTCCAATTCTGTCTTTATTCCTACTTTTGTTCTAGATCCAAACATGGACTTAGAGTCCAAGGGAATTAAGAGAATTGAATTTCCTTAGAAAATAAGGAAATTTGAGTTTCCTTTGACTCATTTTCTAGTGTTTGTATATATATTGGAAATAGTGAGAAAGTAAATTTCAAATGTGTATGAAATTAGAAGAAGATCATATATATTTATAGATAAATATTTTCATGCACTTTATTTGATAATAAAGTTTATTAAAAATATTATAATTGTTAAATGAATAAAAAAAATATAATGCACCATTATTTGATTATTAATAATAAAATATATTATTATCATAAACATTTTTTATAACAAACTTTACTCAAAATATTATAATTACTATATAAAAAATGTAATTACTATGTTAAAGTATATGATTATTTGATTACTAAAATAATTTTATATTATTAAATAAATAAAATAATTGACCATTATTCAATAAGAAAGTTCATTAAAATATGTATATTTCTTAAATAAAATAATATAATTTCATACATTAATGTTTGATAACAAAGTCTATTATAATAAGTATATATACTTAAATAAATTAATAAAATATTATCATACAAATATAAAATAAATATTATTATACATAATTAATAGATAATAAATTTTTTAATATCATTTTGTATCAAACAAATATAAATTATATGAAAATCATTGATTTATATGAATGAACTCAATAAAACTGAGCATATCAAAACCTTTATTAAAAAAGATCATGAATTCCAATGAAACCTCAAGAAGCATGTAGAGAAATGAATTTCATGATGTTTACACATACTTTGGAAAGAACTGGAATTGATTCTCTATTAAATCATTTCCTCTGTTACACAAACACCTTGATTTGGATGATCAACAGTGTAAGAAAAAGAGAGGGATAATTCAACACACAAAATACTATACCATGTTGCTCTTTTTATAGCCATTGATATGTACAATTTTGCAAATAATGAGTATAGAAAGACAATCAAAAGATTGGTTGTGATGCAGTCAATGAATGTGAGAATCATGGGTTAGCATCATCATAATCATTGATATGTACAATTTAGAAAATAGTAAGTACAAAAAGACAATCAAAAGATTGGTTGTAATGCAGCCAATGAATGTAGCAAGAATCATGGATTAGCATCATCAAAAGATTGATAATAAATGTGGCATGAATCATGAGTTAGCAGTTGTCCATGATTTAGTGCCAACATTCTCCCATATGCTGAGGGGAGTGACGTGAACCATCAGCATGTGTTTGAAATGTGAGGATCGTTTGAGGAGAGTCCTTTATTGAATACATCGACGATCTGATTGACTAAAAGAAGATAGCACACTTGAAGATTGCTAGCCACAATTTGCTCACAAACGAAATGAAAGTCAATGACAACATGTTTTGTCTGAGTGTGGAAAAAAAGATTAGCTATAAGGCATACAGTTGAGATATTATCACACCAAATAACTAGAGTGGTTGATAGGGGAAGGCATAGTTATTGCAGTAATGATTGTAACCAAATGATTTTAGCTATTGTATTGGCAATTCCCATGTATTCCAATTTCGTTGCTGAATGAGCTACGTTCCTTTATTTCTTGGTAATTCATGTAATTAGATTGGAACCAAGATTGAAACAGTATCCATTGACAGAACATCAATCAATTGGGTCACCAACCCAATCCGTGTCTGTATAGGCATGAAAAGTTGAGCAATCTGAAGGACAAATGCGAAGGCCATAGGAGACAATGGACTTTACGTAACGGAGAATTTGTTTTACAGGAACCCAATGAATGTCGAATGGTGAATTCATATGTTAGCAGACTATATTGATTGTGTAAGCAATGACCGATCGAGTGAGTTGCTAGTATTGTAGAGATCCAACGACAGTTCAATAGAGTTTTGGATCATTAAACTTCTTGTCAAAGGCAGTTGGAAGCTTGGAGCCACTAGAAATAGGAGTGGTCATAGGTTTAACACCATCTAACTTAGTTTTGGAAAGAAGATCTGAATAAAACCACTTTCAGAAGTATGGACTTCCATGCCCAAAAAATAATGTAGGCCACCTAAATCTAATGATTCATGTCGCTCCCCTCAACTTGTGGGAGGATGTTAGCACTAAATCAAGGACAGCTGCTAACTCATGATTCTCGCTACATTCATTGCCAGTCTTTTGATGATGCTAACCCATGAATCTCACCAGATTCATTGGCTACAAGAGTAAGAAGTTTAGGAAATATATTGAGATTGAGTAAGAATAAGACCACTTTTAGAAGTATGGACTTCCATGCCCAAAAATAATGTAGGCCACCTATATCTGAGATGGCAAAATCCTTGTGGAGAGTTTGAATTAGAGTGGCAAGCTCAGTAGAAGATGAGCCTATGAGAATAATATCATCGATGTAAATTAATAAATATGTGACTGCATGAGGGTCACGTCAAATAGAAAGAGATGTATCTACCTTGGAGTACTGAAAGCCTTGTTAGAGTAAGAAATTACTCAGTCATTCATACCATGCTCTTGGAGCTTGACAAAGACCATAAACAGATCAACATAGAGCACAAACATGGGTGGGCTTGGTGGGATCGACGAATCCTAGGGGTTGAGTCATATGAACTATCTTTGTAAGAGTGTCGTGAAGAAATGTATTATTTACATCAAGTTGACGGAGAGACCAACCATTAGATACAATAATTGATAGAAGCAATCGAATTGTAGTGGGTTTAATGATGGGTGAAAAAGTTTCATTAAAGTCTACATCAACTTGTTGATGAAAGCCTTTGCCAACCAATCGAACTTTATATCGATCAATGGTGCCATCAGATTTTTGTTTGATTTGGTACACCCATGCGCATTCGATAGTACTAGATGTGGGTTTGGAGGTTGTAGATGAAATGTGGTGATAAGGAAATGTTCGTTCATCAAACAAAACGTCTCTCAAGATATATACTCGTCTAGAAGGTATGTAGAGGCAACAATATCCATGGTAATTAAAGGGATATCCAAGAAAGAAACATTATAAAGAACGATAAAGTAGTTTGTGAGAATTGAAGGGCCAAAGATAGCGATAGCAGAGACAGTCCAAGATTTTAAGAAAATGAAGATCAGGATTAGTATGAAAAAGTGTATAGAAGGGAGAAGAAAAACTTAAAGGTTTGCGGGGTAGCTGATTAATAATGAACATTATTATTTCAAAGGCAACATCCCAAAAATGAGTGGGGAGAACCAGGCAAGACCCACATTGATAATGTGACGGTGCTTGCGTCTAGTAGCACCATTTTGTTGGTCCACATAAGGGCAGGAGATCCGATCCATAATCCCATGAGTAGCAAGCTCTTGTTGAAAAGCATGAGACATGAACTCTTTGGCCCTATCTATCTGTAAAAACTTGATGCGATGATTGATAATATTTTACATGGTGTTACAAATTTCTTTAAAAATGCCAAGTACCTCAGAACGTAAATGAAGAGGGTAGAACTAGGAATATTTAGAAAATGCATCAAGAAATGAATTGTAACTCCCAATTTGATTATCCATTTAATGTAAAATCATGATAATATTGTATTAATTGTGTGAATGTTTCTTTAATGGATAATCATATATTTCTGGTGTTTGTTGTGGCTTACTGGCTTTCTGTGCACCTATTTGTACTTACGGGATCTATTTGAAATCTAGTCAAACCAAGCATAGTTACCTCGATTTGTGTGTCCTTTTTCTTCTCTCCTCATTTCTCTTTTTCTTTTCCTCTCGTTCACTTCTACACACCTCACGCGAGCCCTTCCCCCTTGTCTTCTTCTCCCCCTTCATTAGTTCCACAACTCGTCGTGTCCCCTCCATCAGGCCAGGGCAAGCTGGCATTGGCAGTATTCGAAGTGGTGACAAGTGAAGGAGGAGGGATAAAGTGGGAGGTGGTGCTTTGGGGAAAGAGGCGTAAGAGAGAGGAGAAGAGAAGCTTGAAGAGTAGTGCTGAGGAGGGGAGGGAGCTGAGCTATTTGGCCAAGGGGTGCACTGCCGCCATGGGTCATCAGAGTGCACCAAAGGCTGGAGGACGCACCAGAGATCACCAGAGGTACTCGTCCATTCCTCCCTCTTTCTTTTCTTTGTTTTTGGGCATGGATTAAAAATAACTAAAAGCATGCTAAATTCATGGAAAAATATGGAATGGGAGGGGAAATGAATGAATTGCATGTTTGTGATGAGATCATGAAATTTTATGGAATTTTAATGGTGTTTTTGGCATGATTTTCGTGATTTATGCAATAAGGTTTAAATCTTAGCATGCTACATTTGAGAATTAATACCTTGATCCATGTATATTAAAATTCAATTTTGTTTGGGTGGTTTTGAAGTAGATTTAAGAGTCTACACCCCATAATTATTCCATGAATTTATGTTGTTGGTTGTGGATGATATGGTTGGATTTCAAGAGAGCTCAGAAATAGAGTTTCTAGTCTCTAGCTATAAGCCTGAACCACGAGTGACTTGCATGGGTCACCTATGCAGGTTGGCCAAGGCAGCATGCTTGTGTTTCATTGATTTCTCTACATAAGAATGCCCATGTTCAATGAATGTCTAGGCATGGAAATTGAGAATATATGCTAATGTGTTGATTTAGGGAATTAAATGATGAATAATGTGATTTATTGGATATAAATGGATTTTTATGAAATATAATGAAAATCCATGTGTTTAACCATGTCTTGGTTATCTAAAAATGTATATGATTGCCATGTTATAGTATGCCAAGTTTTTGATGGATTTTGGTAGTTTTTGGGCAAAATAGTGTGTGCCCTGTACTCTAGGAATTGGCATTTACCTAGGGCACAATGGTCCTCTATGGGCCGAATGTGCGGGTGGACCGGGGGATTTTCATGGCATTTTCTTGTGATTTTTGAGAATAAATCATAATTTAATATAGTTATGGTGCAATTTATGTAGTTTTGGGCATCAGACCCTATAAAGAAGAAAGTGAATGAATTTGAGATGATTTTCGGACATGAGACCCATGTTTTTGAATAAGGAATAGAGTTCCTGAAATGAAAAGTTTTGAAAAGTGGTTTTGAGGAAGAAGTTGCATGTTTTGAAAATGATTTCTGATATGGTTTTTGATCCATGAGTTTGAGGTGTCGATAATATGGTATAGAACAAATTGTTAGATACGACTGTGGTTTTCGAGTATGGGGCGGTCGTGATAGGCCAGAGTACCCCACTTGTGACAGTGTAGGCTGGGCCTAGGGATTTGAGACCTAGGTATCCAAGTCATCGACGGTGTAGGCTGACCCTAGGTATATGAACCTAAGTGTTCAGGTCATCGATGGGACGTCAAGAAAAGACGTATCCCCATGCGTTTGGAAAATAAAATGTTATTGCCTGTTGGTCAAGGTAGTGTTATCCCACGTAGGGAGTTTTACCACGACAGTATAGTGCAGTAGGGGAAATGATGTACTTGTCAACTGCTTGTGCACCCGATTACCTCTTATCAAGGTAACACTATTGAACAATGAATGTAAATTGTATGGTTTTGAGTTAGAATCAGACTTGATGTTTAACTTGAAGTTTTAGCCGGATTCTAACAGAAAATAATGATTGTGATTTAAACTAGTTACCAACCAATGTATGATTTTGTTTTAAACCTTGTAAGGCCTTGTAGTTTTAGGTTGGATCTGGTCGAGATTATGGTTTCTCAAATACATAAAGGATTGGAAAAATACATAAGATTTGAGGAAAAGAAAATGTTTGAAATGGCATGGTTTTAAAAGATGATTTTCCAAGTTTGTGAAAAGAATTTTATAACTAATAGAAAATTAGAGTTTTCGCGGGTTGGACGCATACTGGGTGACTTAGAAGTCACTCACGTGTGTTTGGTCTTGTTTTGTTTTCAAGTGAGTAGCTGAGGTGCAATCCTATCGCTGGTGCTTGAATTTCGAGCCACTAGCCACACACCATTTCTAGGTATGTTTTCCCTATTTATTTTAATTATTGTTAATTATTATAATTAGGGGATTGATGCTATTTAGGTGACGTTCCTATATTCGAGGCGTCACATGAATATAATAGGGATAGCCAAAATATGAAGTGCAAGGTGTGGTACCCCAAATATCGATATATATCAAATGAAGAGGTTCATTTATTACAAACATAGATGTTTGATAAGGTAGATGATGAGATTTACTCGTCGCATAACTAGAACAAGAAGAAGCAGAAGGTTGTAAATTATTAATAACATGAGCAGTAGATAGAGCCTTATGCATAATAAGAAGAGCAGCATGACCAAGTTGAGGATGCCGCAAGGAAGAATCGACGATAGCAATCAGTGCATGAGGGGGGCTTCGAAGATGATAATGGTTGGTGCTATGTGGTCCTCGCAGCAGACTGGTTCTGAACTGTCGATCCTTCACAACAAAATAATGAGGATGAAGTTCAACAATGCAGGCATTATCAAAAGTAAGGTGAGAAACTAAAAGAAGATTAGAAGATATTGAAGGAACTTCTAGCACATTTGTGAGACAGAGTGGTGGAGAGGAGGGAAGATGAAGCAAACCAAAACTAACAGTAGTGACAGGTAGAGTGGAACCATCTCCAATAGTAAACTAAGTATCCACCGGTGAATAGTCCGACTTTAGATTGATATTACCAAGGTCTATAGTGACATGGTGAGTGGCGTCAGAATCCATAATCCATGAAGTAGTATCAAAAGTTGCACCCGCAAGATGAGCTTGAGGTTGAGAATATTGATATTGAGGATTAGATCGATTGTAGCATTGTAGTACAATATGGCCATGTTTAAGACAGACTTAGCATTGGACACTACTGCTAGTAGGGCCTTCGAAGAGAGGATTAGTAGAGTTCTTTGTACCAATAACAACGAGTGTCATGTTAGTAGTAACTATAGTATGCATTGATTCCAAAGGAGCTTCTTGATTAAGAAGTGAGGCATGAAATTCTTCCATTTAAAGAGGACCACCGTGTGTTTGAATGAAGGTAGAGAAGTCAGAATATTCAGTACCAAGACTTCTGAGTATAGAGAGGATATAATTATCACGTTGGACTGCACAACCAATGGCATGAAGTTAAACAATACTTTTTACATGGTGAAGATATTCTGTGATGGTTTTGAAACCTTTACGTAGTTATTGAAGCTAACTTCCAAGAGAGATGGAGTGAACTTGACTTTGAGCTACAAATGTAGATTCAAGAGGTCTAGACTTCAACAAAGGTGATAAGATCAACACCTTGAGTAATGGTAGTATCAGAGAAGGTGTTGAGAAGCCAACCTAATGTAAGTTAATCATAAGAATGCCACTGTTCATAAGCAAGATTAGGAACAATTGTCAAAGGATCATTGGAAGAGGAACCAACAACCATGATCGAGGGAGGACACGTGTGCATGCCTAACACATAAGGTCATAATTGTTTGGCTAAAAAAGATAGTAACACGAGCCTTTCAAAATAAATCGTTGATACCATCAAGCTTAGTGATCAATGAAGGAAGAAAAAAGGGCAAAATAAAGGCAACCGATGTGGGACCAAAGAGAGAATGTGAAAGAAGAAAGGGGAGAGGAAGTATTCATAAAAGTAGGTAAAAAAAAATTACAAGACACCCAACTCTATTGATACCATGTAAGAAAGACAGGGATAGATTAATTCAACAGACAAAATACTATGCCATGTTGCTCTTTTTATAGCCATTGATATATAAAATTTTAAAAATAATGAGTATAAAAAGATAATCAAAAAATTAACAACTATGATACAACCAATGAATGCAAAAATCATAGGTTAACATCATCATAACTATTGATATGTACAACTTAAGAAATAGTAAGTATGAAAAGAAAATCAAAAGATTCATTATGATACAACCAATGAATGTAGTGAAAAACACGTATTAACATCATCAAAAGATTGACAATGAATGTAACAAGAATCATGGATTACCAACTATTCGTGATTTAATGCTAACAAGTAGGAAACTGAATTTCCTCTCAATCAATTCCAATGCTTTTCAAATACACTTAAAATTTGCAACACTCGAGAGTTTTTTTTATTGGCTATTGTTGCAGTCACCATCCTAAGGATACAAAAACTAATGCTTCTCAGAATATACAAGTTTCCAATATCCGTGGGGTTGAATCTCCAATCTCTCACACAACCACAAGAAATTATTTGACATGCTGAAATATACAAAGAGGCTATTGTGAAACATTAAAAGGAGGTTATAATTTTACATGCTCAAATATACAATTTTCAATGGGATTTGAAGAATCACGACGAAGAGGGCCCTGCTCTCGCCAACATTAGTTGCAAATAAGGGGTGAAAAGTTTTACAAGTCACCTCAAAGCTGAAGCAACCTCCTTTTGGGAGTTCCTTAGACTCAGTGTCATATATAAACCCTGCCACAGACTAAAAATTTTAGAACCAGAGGAAAATTACAGTCAAACAATGCCTGAATGATATATTTTAAAATATTCTTACCTTTCATTTTTTTTGTAAAAGGAAATACTCATAAAATTCATGAAAATTAACAAATGCAAGTGTTAGAGATGGGTTGAAGTTTGTGATATTTGTCGGTATAAAAGCATATGATGAGTTTCCCTGTTCCAGAAGAAAACTTCGTATTTTGACTTCTTTGAAAACCATGTGCTATTCATCACAAGCATGACAGAGTTCTCTCTCTTCTATGATGTTAAATACAAAGAATTTTTCTTACTAGATAAATGAACAAAATAAAAAATTTGTAATGCACAACTTGAAGCTTATGTTTCACACAACATGCAGGCAGGTTGTAGTCACGAGTTGGTCCTACACATGTTTGAGACCAAGGTTCCCATCCATTGCCATGGTAGACTAATCACACAACATAGAAGTCTCGTATATAACCTATTTACCTAACAAACACTTACATTTGTCGTATGTATGGTAGCACCGGTGGTCATGGTTATCTTCTGATCAGCAACCAGCTCAAAATCCATATGCTGTAAAAAAATTGTGAGTGCCACAATTGCTTCCAACATTGCAAACTGATCGCCAACACACTTACGTGGCCCACCACTGAATGGAATGAATCTACAAAAAATACCACTTTCAGCATCTAGCAGACAAGACATGGTTTCTTCAATTATAAAACAGGAAATATTTGTAGTTAACATGGTTTCAAAGAATTGCATTGTGACTGCCAAGCCTACTATAAACTGTGTTTTACCAATACATGCAACAAGATGATGTGGTGTGGACCAATCGATAGTTCTTGACCCTTTTGTTTATTTGTTTTATTTTATTCCCATTTTCTCTTGTTCTTTGTCATTAGTATTTTCGTTCTTATCGTTTAGTTGCCCATGGGACCTCCTCAGTGACATGGTAATAACTTAATTGGCTTCATTAATCAATTTGTAGGGTGTATACATAAATATAAAGCTTCTCTAAGGTCCCATTTGGAGCTGTGTTTAGAACTACAGCTTTTACTAAAAAACACATTACCAGATAAAACAGTTCCAACATGTCTTTCATCCAGAACTTTTTCTCAAAAGTAGTAATCAATTTTTTGTGATTTTGAACTAAAAAAGTTGCTAATAGAAAACCAGGCTTTTGGCTAAAAGTTATAGTTCCAAAAGTAGTTTCAAACAAGATTTAGGAGTATATATGAACATGCATGTGCTTATGGGGTACAGATACAAGGAATTCTAGTGTAGGCATGCATTAACACGAAAAGTAATATATTTTGCAAGGGCTTTAAATTTTGATACAAGGTTGTTGTAAAGATACTAGTGTAGACCACATATGTCTTAGTAGATGAAATTATGATGCTTATAAAGATACACAGGTAAAATATTTATGTTTATGAAGATATATAAATACATTAAAGGACCATAGCAATTATGAAACCAAATCCTTTTTAATGGAATCAAGGAACTTGATTTAGGCTCAAATGACCAGTAGTTGTATATACTCGATTGATTAATTAATATTTGCTTTAATTGACCTTATAGGTAGGGATCCATATTCTAATATTCATTGTGTTTGGATCCCAATAGTTTAATTTTCCAAAGTCAGAATTAGTATGTAGCATAAACATCTATCAAAAATAAAAATGTTGTGTATCATGGGTTTTAAAAATTAGCCTAGCTTTGGTTATATTTTCAAATGGTTATTTTCCCAAGTTAGGCCTTCTACATTAGTCCCATACTTTTCCTCATGTATAGTGTATAAGTACTCACCCTTTTGCATTGTAATGCCCTTCTATACATCATAATAGAGATCATCCCCCTCTTCTATAGCAAGGTCTTGAAGTAATCACATTAATCTCTATGTTCATTCGATTTGTTTAACAATTGAAAGAAATGCATTCTGATTTCATATTGAGTGCCCAATTCAATTCCAAATTACAGTAGGTAACAAAAATCAAATCTACAAGTCATGTTCACTTAATTATAAGCTCTGTGTTGTTTAGGAATCATGATAATAAGTTAGTTGCAGGTCGGGACATATCTTAACATCCTTGTGAGTTATTATCTGTAAAGCCTGTGTACAAGTGAAAATTCATGCAGCAAACCCTGCCATTTTTATACACTTACCTGAAAGCATATCCTCACAACCAATGAAATTAGATCAAATGGACAAAGTACAAATATGAACCTGAAGTTGGTGTTCGTTTCATTTGGTGCTGGTTCCTCCATGTTGAATCTTTCAGGAACGAATTTTTCTGCTTTGTCCCACACCTTGGAAAAGACAAGTAATTGATAATGTATGCAAAGCAGAATAATGATAGTGACATATTTTGTCATTTGTGCGTCCAAAGGCCATCTGGCTTATCATGTTTCAAGATATAACTATTGAAGTGTAAATGATTAATACCATTTGTGAGGTTAGGGTAGAAGAATAAGATTCATTCACTAATGAGAATGTGTTACACTTATATAGATCCTACTAATTACATGGATATCCATTTACCAACATAACTAATAGAACCTCAATAACAATATCTCCCACACTTCCTCCCAAGCTACTGTATGTATATCAGTCATGTCTAGTTTGTTACAAAAAGATTCAAAAACTCCTACATTAAGTCCTTTTGTAGAGATATCCACAAATTGATCAAAGGATGGTGTGTAGGAGTAACAATGATTCCTCTTATCACCGTATCACGAACAAAATGGTAGTCGATTTCAATATACTTTGTGTGCTCGTAAAAGATTGGATTGTTAACAATAAAGATTGCTGCTTGGTTATCATAATACATATACATAGGAACCTCCACAGTGAAACTAAATTCAACCAACAAACATCTAAACCACATCACCTCACATACTGTATGAGCATATGAGGTACTCTTTTAGCGAGTAAAAAGGTCCTACTAAGTACTTGAATATCCATTTACCCACATAACTAATAAGACCCCAATCATGGTTCCAAAAATCAACACGTGTTAGCGGAATTTTACCGACATGTGTCGGTATTACAAAATAAGAAAACGACATATAATGGTAAATCGACAATTACTGGGTTTCAGTGGAAACATCGGAGACATGTTGGGCATATCGAGCATGATAGTGGAAACTCAGCGTTTTCAAAGCTTTGAAAATGCATGTTGTCCAACACACCTATTTTTCTATGTCGACACGGGTGTCACAGGCTAATTCTTCTTAGTGTTGACTCCTTCACAGTTCTAAGTCTTCTACTCTTTTTCTCTACTCTCTGCTCCTGCAGTAATAATCTTCAAAGCATGGGTTCTCTAGTCTCTACATGGGTGAAGATTTTTCTTTGTCATTGAAGACTTTTCTCTAAGTGCACGGGTTTTCGACATAGGGCTAAGATTTTTCTCCATTGTTGAAGACTTAAAACTCTCGCTTCCCTCTTCTTTTGCAGCCAATTCCATGCTTCTTCTTATTTTGGATTTTGCTTTTGTTTTCATAAAGATTTACAAGTTGCACTCAGATCTTAGATATTAACACTTCCATCATTTGTTTTGATGTAAATCTTAGATATATTACATAAATCTACTATAAAAACACATAGATCTTAGGCTTTTGTGTATATGTTTTTTGTATTTTAATGTTAAAAACTTGATATTATATAAATCTAACCTAATAAAGGTAAAAATAACCTAAAAATTATTAAAAAATAGTAAAAAAAATCAATAAAATATAAATGTAGATTATTACTTCCTTTAACTTATCCTAAAGTTTCAATGTAGATTATTACGTATTTCAATGTAATACATGTTTAGAAAGTTGATCTAAGTAGTTTTAAAGATAAATTATTACTTACTTTTATCTTAGAGTTTTAAATCAAAATTTAAAATTTTTTTATTATTTCCATGAAGTTCCGTAAATTTACCATGTTTCCATCGATATTTCCACCGATGTCCAACACATTTCCTATTTTTATCGGATAAAAGTCCATCACGAAACTGACGTTTAGAACCTTAACCCCAATAATAATATCTCACACATCATTCTATTAAGAAGCATGCAGATTCAGTGCATCTTCCCTTCCATTATCTATAAATTGAAATTATCAATTTGCTAGTGGTCATCCTAACAGCGTTTTTTCCTTTACCTACAAACTGAATGCTAATTTGCCACTAGTCAGCCTCAAAAGAATCATATGTACGAAGAAAAAAAATCTTATTTCTAGATAAATATAGATAAAAATGAACATGGGAAAAAGAAAAACAAGGGTTGCACACAGTGGTGGAGAAATAGATGAAAATGGAAAATAATGGTAACGCATACGTTAAGATGCTCAAGATAAAGGCAACTGAAAATTAATAAGTACCTTGACATTAAAAGGTATGATGATGAAGTTTTATGAAGTAATTTCTGTAAGTGAAATCACTAGCATCGAAGTTGTGGGAGGAGAGAAAAAAAAGCCTATAGATACAGGCCTACATCGGACCAACAGGAAACCCATAGCCAACCTTCCCATTCTGATCAAGGATGAACACAGCAACGAAATTCAAGACAAAGTTCCTTGGTTCATGTTATTTGTAGATGATGTGGTCCTAATTGTTGTTGTAACTCATAAAAGTGTAATTGCTAACACAAAGAATACGCTAGAAAAGGTAATTCCTTTTAAAGAAGAGTAGAAGAAAAATCCTTCCATAGTTGTTTATCTGTAAATTAATTTATGATATAGGTTCAACATTGTCGCCATTTGTACATTTTGGAGAACAAAAAAACAAGATAAAGATATAACTATCGAATGTATTTTCAATGCATCATGCATTCCTATCTTCAATATCCATATCAATGCTTTCCACACCCAAGCCCTAGTCCTTTATATACCACAAAAAGGTAAGAGTATATCTTTGATATGCTCGTTTTGACCTCTTTGCTAGTTTGTTAGAATCAAGCTTTAAAGAAAATAAACATCAAAAGCAACAACATTTGTAGATGTTGTTCATGTTCACAAACCTTCTTTTTTGGTGTGAATTTCTGCATGCACACATTCCAAACCATATCCATATAATTCGAGAAGAATGAACTATCTTATGTTATTGTTATGAAGGAAGAGAGAATCAAAAAATTACAATCTTCTATATATAGGAGAATGCATACTTAACCTATAAGAAACCTAATAAATAGATAATGTGAAAATCCAAATAAAAATCCATTTACTCTAACACTTTCCTCAAACTGGAGCATCTAACATGCACAACTTATTACATAATGATTCTTTATGTTATTGACAAAGAACTACATAACTTAAAAAGAATAAAAGTAATAATATTAGTAGTAAATGATTTAGTAGTAGTGACAACAACATACAGACAAACAACAACCATAACCAATCACGTTAATCATATCGTAGTTAAACAACCCAAATAAGAAACAATAGTAGTCAATCACATTAACTATAAAGCAGTAACACATTATAGTAGTAGTCAATCATGTTGGACACAAGACAACAGGTAGGAAACAACAGTAGTCAATCACATTGACTATAAAACAATAGCTTAATAGGATTTTTTCCTTTTGAAAACTTCAAGCTTCAAGTGTTTTTAGTTAATTTTGCAATTTCAAAAGAATATTAAACTAAAATGCAAATAATCAAATAAATCTTAACTCCTCTCCACCTTACTTTTTCTTCTTCTTCTTCCTTTTCTTTTTACCTTTTTCCTCTCTTCTCCTTTACCCTCTTCTGGCTTTCTCTGGCAGATGACGATGTAACAAGGAGGTAGGTGATGGTGACGTACTTCTTAAGTGCAATGGCGAGTGGGGACGAGGAACTAGAAAGGACCAACAAGATGATAGGCAACACGAGCGACAGAGACGATGCAGGAGGCAATGGCAGCGAAGCTCACCAATAGGAGAGGTGATTCAATAGCAACGGTGGAGACAACTTCGAAAGTGACAAGGAGCATCATGATTAAGAGACCAGTGGGGAGTCAAATGGGGAATAGGATGCTACCGAAGTCCCCAACGAGATTGACGCTTTTGAAAAGATCTGATCATTTCTCTGCCCCTCCCTTTCTCTCTAAACTTGGCGATAGTAGGATAGACTAGATTTAAGCCACAAGATGATGCGACAACAATGTTCTGACCACAACACCGACTATTGCTCTCTTCTCTTTTTTTGAGAAAGAGAAAATCATATATTTCATCATCATAACAAAGGATTACAATCTTCTATACAAAGGAGAACACATACTTAACCTATAAAGAATCTAATAAGTGGATGACACAATGATCCATATAAATATCCATTTACTCTAACAATTATAATACTAATGAAGAGTGCAAACCCTACTAGCAGATACAAGGGATAAACAAATATTTTGGCATATGTACTATACATGGTGCAGTGTCCCCAAGGAATATTGAGGACTTAAATATATCCATCTACTTCTTAGCAAACATATGGTGGGTACATAAATATGTTTGGAGTGAAAAAACACAAGAACTGCATTACAAGTGAAAGAAACCACTATGGTGAACTGAAAGAGGAGGAATGAGGCAATGGCCACATTGAGGTGCGCAATTGTGACTAGCCCTGAGGCATAAGCTAAACTAAAAACCATATGAAAGACCACATGAGCTGAATTTGGTTATATCTAGTTTAGGGGGAACATCTCCCCCAAGCACTAATATGCCCAATTAGTGAAGATGGAAAAGATTGCAGAAGCTTCTACAACATTTGCAGAGGATATATGCGACTCCAGGTAGCAGAGTTACAAGAGGGAGGAGAAGGCATCAACTGAAAATTTGAGCTTCATTGCTTAGCACAAGTATTTGCAATGATAACTTTTCGAGGTTCGAGCAAAAGGAAAGGTGGCACGACTACCTATTGGATCACAGGGAGTAGCTTGGTGAGCTCTGTGTGTCCAGTTCTGCAGATTCAAACATATTTGCAGTGGATTTGGAAGAGATCCTACAGGAATGAGCTTCTTGGATTACCTACCAGCACTTGCAGCAACTCATGTTTTAAGTCTATGGGTTCCACAATGACAATTGCATGTCAGACGGTTTGGTGTGATGATTGTTTTATAAGAATGATTGGATGTGTTCAACAGAAAACGAAGGATCTAAGGTGGCTCCTTACCCTCTGTGAAGGAATAGCGACATTTTCTCTCCTATTACACACTACGTAAAACATAAATTTTGATATCATAATAGACTTGTAAAGACTTGCAAACAGAATAACTTTTTTGTAAATTAGTGAAGAGTGCAACCATGTGGTATTGTAATACAAGAGTTGGGGAAGTGAAAATACATAAACAAATACTTTACCAAATGTATTAGAGAGGGTACCTTGTCCATAAGAAATTTTACAGACTAACCTTAAAAACATCATGCAAGTAAAAAAGCATATAAAAAAATGTTCTGTATAATAGAAGATTTTGGAATGTTTTCCAACCTAGCAAGCTGATTATCTTTAACAGAAGGGTAGGCTTTGAAAATTTTCAAAATGGACAAGTTCTACGTGATACAAAAGACAACATGTTATCACGAAAATGACTAATGTAAGGGCACTTCTCAGACAAAAAAACTTAACAAGTTGGAGATTCATACTTGAGAGGAGTGATGGATGTTGTAGACAGAAATCATTATGTCTTGACCACTATTGACCTTGTAATTTCCTGGAAGCACATCAGCACTCTGTGCTCGCCTTATCAACACCTATATGAATTCAAGAGAGCTAGCATAAAGATTCGGTTGTGCCAGGATAGCTATGAAAAACAATTTCAGCAATCAAAAAAATTGAATGTTCAGAAAATGAAAGCATGGGACTTACGGGAGGATGCGGGTAGAGGCGCATAGATTCGTATAAGCAACGTGTGAGGTACTTCAATTCTTTGGTATCTTCATAGGTTGGCAACCTTCCTTTCAAAACTCTGTCGACTTCTTCTTGAGCCCTCATCAAAGTTGATGGATTCTACAAATAAAGAGCAGATAAATCATTTGAAAACAAGGCATGTGGTGCAATTATGCACTTACCCAATAATATAAGTTCCACTCAGGTGCACATAGTGCTGGATATAATTAAACTTCGGCTACTCACAACCATCAGTAAATGGTTGACATGATACTGGTGGTGTTGAAAGAAGAGAATGATGTTCTCATTAGAGAAGAGTATTACATATATTTGTATAGTTGGTTATAAGAGATAGGATCTCTATAACATACAAGATCCATTAATCCACTAACATACTAAATATAATACTAACACTCTCCCTCAAGTTGGAATAAACATATCTAACATACTCAGCTTATTACATAATCATCAAAGACTCCAACACTAAGTCCCTTTGTAAAGATATCTATTAACTACTAAGAAGATTAAGTATAAAGAGTACTAATGTGTTCAAATAGCACCATGTCTCTATAATCCACTTCTATATGTTTAATTTTCTCATGGAAGGAAAAATTATTAGCAATGAATATTATTGCTAAATTGTCATAATGCATTGTCATGCGAAAATCAACATGAACACCAAATTTTGTCAGTAAGGATTGAAGCCACATCATCTCACAATCTATCTAAGTCATAGCTTTATATTCCGCTTCTACATTAGATCGTGAAATGATATTCAGCTTTTTGCTTCTCTAAGTGACTAAGTTACCACCTACATAGGTATAATAACCTAACATAAATTTCCTATCCCCCCAATCACTAGCATAATCAAAATTTGAATAGACTTCAAGCTGTAAATGTCTATGTTTCCAGTAAATAAAGCCTTTCTCTAGTGTGCTTTTAACGTAGACAAGTACACATAAAGCTCCTTGCTAATGCACTGTCTGGACTCATGCATAAGCTAACTTAGAAGTTCTACTACAAATGATAAATCAGGGTGAGTGACAGTCAAATAGATTAACTTGCCTATCAAGTGTCAGTGTCTCGTAGATTCCTCCAATGCATAAATGACTTATCCACAAGGAGGGTTTCTACTCTATAAGCATAGTTTCTAGTTTGCACTCTAGGAGTCCTATCTTATGCAGTAAATCTAAAGTATACTTCCTTTGAGATAGAACCAATTTGTCCTTGCTGTATGCAAATTCAATCCTAAGAAAATACTTTAGTTTGTCCATATTCGTGTGATAAAGAATGTGGACAAATATTTCTGTCTCTGCAATCATTGTAGTATCACTAACTATTAAGAGTATATCACCTATATAGACTACCAAAAATACATAGGTTGCTACACTTGACTTGATGAAAACTGAATGATCAACGCCGCACTGTCTAAAACTATTGTCCAACACAATTTGGCTAAACTTATGGAACCATACTCTCAGACTTTCCTTCAGTCTATATATGATCTTTCAAAATAGATAGACTCAACAACAAGAAAAGGTTCTACAACCTCAAAGAAAGATTTAGACTCAAAAAAAGTGACATCAATAGAAACAATATAACGATGCGTTGGTGGAAAAAAATACCGATATCCTTTTTGAGTTCTTGAGTATCCAACGAAGACACATTTCAAGGCCCTAAAAGTATGTTTATCAAGGCAAAGGTCTAAGTGTGTGGTTTTGGACAAAGGCAATACAAGCAAACATTTTTGGTGGAAGGACAAATAACTCCTGAATGAGAGCATAATCTTTTAAAAGGAATCTCTCCCAAAAAGGAGTAGAAAGTATACGATTAATCAAGTATATGACAATAAGCACAGTATCAAACCACAAATACTTAAGAACTTACTTCTCGGCCATAATGATATGCATCACATCTAAATGTGATTTTTTGAGAAGTATGTGTACAAGAGATTTAATGCAAGATTCCTTTAGAGGCACAGTAGTCTTGAAAATTAATTTGTAAAAATTTTAATGCATTGTCAATACAAAAAATCTTAGGCAAGATAGAAAATGATTCATAATTTCAATAAAAAAAATTTAATAACATCAAACACATTGTCTATCCTTCAAGAGGTACACCCAAGACATATAAAAGAAGTCATCAACAAAAATAATACAATATCTATAATCAAAAACAGACAAATCACGAGTAGGTCTCTAAATATCACAACAAACTAAATCGAAGGATTCTAACTTGAAGTTAAAAACTAATGCTTATAAGTAACATGATGATGCTTATCCAAGTGACACGACTCACAAACAAATGACTTTAAAAACACCCATGGAATAACCTACTGATGGCGACAAAGAAACAGATGTCCTAACAACAATGTCATAATAAGAAAGAGTTCACCATCGAAGCAATAGTAGTAGGTCCTCATGGAATATCATCGCGAACAAGCAGATATACATTGTGGCCTTGTTCACGAAACAACCCAATCCTTCTCTCTATCTGTAGATCTTAAAAAGTACAATAGAAAGGATAGACAATTATAAAATAATATAACTATTTGGTGATTGCACTAATGAAAAGTAAATTTACTGGAAAATCAGGAGCAAAAAGGACTT
The DNA here is from genome assembly GCA_024699735.1 of Posidonia australis. Lineage (NCBI taxonomy): Eukaryota > Viridiplantae > Streptophyta > Magnoliopsida > Alismatales > Posidoniaceae > Posidonia > Posidonia australis. Next base: position 32,593 of record JAMKQA010025721.1, read on the forward strand.
TTTCAAAGGTGATTCAAGAAGAAGCACTAACTACTCCTCTAACTACTGGGCAACTGCAATCATCAACTATGGAAACAAAATTGATATATGATAATTAGGAATAATGAGTGAAAAGATCTCAAGTACATGTCATGTAGGAGAAAGCTCCCAAGTATATAATCCAATCATGTCCTGGGAAGCAAGCAATACAGGTGTACCTGAAGTAGTGATATAGGAGGCAATCGTAATGGACTAAGTGGCTCGCATCCGAAGGAACTAGTCATACTTGATCTGAGAGATGATCATAGTTTAAAAAAGAGACCACGATGATGGAGAATCTAAGACAGGTAACTTTAATAAAGCAATATGTACCTGACGTCGTCCAAACTTGTCCTAACATTTATGTGTGGTTGCTACGACCATAATAGTCACACTTACGACCATCACAACTATACGTCGTGCTACATCCTCTCGTGAATGACGCCAATGCCATCTGAAGAAGCCAAAGAACTAGTAAAGACACTTAGAACTCATAAGAAGGTTGATTGGAGGGTGGGAACAGAGTCAACACCAAGTATATGTCTTCTAATCTACTAACAATATCAGATTATAGGCTGACTAACAAGATCATCACTGTTAATTCCTCTTTGTACTCCATCTTGAAAAGATCAACGATAAGAAGCTGATACACCTCCAACTCATCTAACAGAGATCCCAAAGTATTATAAAAATTCTGTATGAAATGGTCCCCCTACCTGTTTGTAAATAACTACTAATAGATCTTACAAATTTTGACAATGTTGTCATCTCCACATGTACTGCAAAGAGTGTCCTAAATCTTCTTGACAGGTTTTAACATCATAATCAAATAAGCAATGCCTTCATTCATACTATTCACCACTTAAAAATTAACTACGTAGTCATCAACAAATCAATTCTCATAAGCAACAACCTTAACATCGAATGAAAGATGTGTGATGTGTCATATTTTCCAATAATTGTCAAGAAATATCTCGAAAGCTTAAACCCATAATAAGTAATTCTTTCCTGTCAACTTAATTGATGTAGCAGTAAGGCCTTTGAGCAATGAGTCATGAGAAGATGTCATAACACAGATATGGACAAGTTTGATCCGTAAAGGAAAAAATTGATTTATGGAATAAAAAAGGCCGATATCGACTAGAAAGGTCTTCAAAAATCACTGAAACTTAGAACATGTACTTGTTGCCTTAGAGAAGATAGATATTACACACCTATTAGTAGTAACATGAACTTGAACAAATGACAGTGGCTGCAAAAACAATCGGTTGCCCTAGGAATGGCGGTAAAACTGACTGATAAGCCAACCAACACTGGAAGAGGAACAGGAGGAGCCAGAAATGACCCTTGATGGATTGTCAGGCAGTTGGAAAGCTGTTGGACACCAAAAACCCGCAAATTAGGAGCCACCACCGAGGGCTAGGCGTGACAACAACAGCTGGCCAGCTGGAATCCAACAGACGACGGGCTGATGGTGTTGTGGGTGGTAGCCTGTGGTTTCCTATGGTGACTAAGGTTGCTAACGTTGCTTTAGTACCATGTGACGTTGAAAGAAGAAAGTAATGTTCTAATTAGAGAAGAGTATTACATATACATATAGTTGGTTATAAGAAATAGGATCCATATAACATACAAGATCCATTAAACCACTAGCACACTATATGAAGCACTAACAATACTAAAGTAAAGTCCCAACCTACATATCATTCTTGGTCCTGTTTTTTAGTTACTGTTAAATGTAGATTTTCCATAAACATGTTTTGCCATGTCTTCACATGATCACCATCCTCCAGAGCTTTTGATACAGTACAACATTAACAATTATCAAACCAATTCTTTTAGCTTACACACACTAATTTGGATCTAATTGTCACCAATTGTTTTCGAATAGTGGTTATCGCATAGTGGTTACCACATAACATTACAGCAAGACATTAACATTTACAAAACCAATTCTTTTAGCTTATACACACATTTGTTTGGATCTTATTGTCACCAATTGTTATCATGTAGTGGTTACCATATAACATTAAAACTTTATATCTTATGGCACATACAAAATGGAAGAATAAGTAACGTATTCAAACAAGTTATAAAAGAAGCATGAAATTTTAGATTACTTTACTCAAAAGATATAGAGTCCATGTTAACACTGAGCCAGTAGTCTCATGGCCAGCAACTAGCATTGATAAAAGGTCGTCTCTTAACTGTGTGCTTGAAACCTGTAACGAGAGAAGTTTGCTTTAGCTGCAAAACACATTAAGAAGGGAAAATTAACCAATTAAACATCCACTGTAAGATCAAACCAAATTATTAAATAGAAATATATTAGATGAAGAGGGAAAAGGTAAAAGACCAAAACACATATTTCTTGCCACATGTTCTTGATACTTCTTTAGGCTCCATGAAATACCATTATTAAAATAACAGTAAAATGAATGTTAGTCTAGATTATATCCCACATTACTACAATTAATACCTCTATGCCAAGTTTTTATTCTTCAGGAAATAGTCATGGCTTATGATGGTCACCTACATGCTACAAACATCCATCATCTTAAGTGTGCATGCAACGCAGTTATACTGGAGTTTCTCAAAAGAATATTCTAACAAAAAGAATATTTGAGGAAATTACAAGACCTCTTCTCGGCTAGCAAGTAAAAAACGAAGAATACTTGGATCTATCTCGTTTACATACTCCTCCCGATCAATCTGTTCACCTTCAGCTTCCACAATTTGCTTGCACTTTGTAATAAGATCTTCTACTGTTTCTCTGATTATCATAACTGCCATTTCTGCTTTCACTTGTCTTGGAACTATTTTGCATAAGAATTTAATCTGGAATAAGAAAATAGAATTATTTCACATGTTATAAATGTAATTTAATTAAACTAACCAAATCAAGGCAATAACAGCACAAAAATAATAAAATAGGCAGGAAATCAAAGGATGAGGGAAACAAAAAATATATATAAATAGAAAAAAAAAAGACCAAATTCAAATAAAACTCAATAGATAAAGTTGGGAACTTGGGGTGCTAGAAATAACATCAACAAATTATAATTTATGCATGCTGGAGGAAGGTATTGTGTGACACAGAAAGGATACATTTAGAGTCCGCTGATTGGAAACAACCAAGCACATGAAGTTAAAAATATCAGTTCACAATCCACTATAGATTATGTACAGTATGTACAAAATTTAGTCAACCTCACTTATCTTATTCATCATCAATATTTATAGGACAACACTGACAAATATCTAAGTTAATTAGTTATCATTTACTACATAAGTGCACTAAAAGACCAATAAAAGGAATAAGATAAACATCATGTGACAACAACATGATAGGAAATTCCTAAAAAAAATAATATGAAAATACACGAAACATGTTAAAAATTAACTCAGTAAAAAAAATCTACCCCTTAAAAAATGAAGAACAAGCAAATAAATTTGTCCAAGGAGAAAACAACCATAAGCTCAAGCAATGATAAAACATCATGTGACAACAACATGATAGGAAATTCCTAATGTTGAGATTAGGGACAGAATGAGATTATTATTGATAATCATGGTTATTACATATATATAGGGTTCTCTCTTTATATAGATATCCATATAAGAGATAACCATAATTTTAATAACACATATCTAACAGTCCCTCTCAAGCTAAAGCATAGATATTAATCATACCTAATTTGTTACATAAAGATTCAAATATCCCAACACTCAATGCTTTTGTAAAGATGTCCAATAACTGCTCTACTAACTAAGTATATAAGGTGTAAATGATACCTTTCATTACCATGTTACGCACATAATGATAGTCTATCTTAATATATTTAGTGCATTCGTAGAAGGTAGGATTCTTTACAATGAAGATCGCAGTTTGGTTGTCACAATACATAACCATGAGTGTCATCACAGGAAAGCCAAGCTCTATCAAGAAGGATCCAAGCAAGACCATCTCACAAATTGTCTGAGCCATGAAGTCGTACTCTGCATTTACACTAGATCTTAATACAACATTTTGCTTTTTGCTTCGCTAGATTATAAGATTTCTATCTACATAAATACAGTAGCCTAGTGTAAATTTTCAATCACCCCTATCTCCTACATAACCGGAGTCTGAATATGCCTCAACATCTAAGTAACCATGCTCCTTATAAATTAGGCCTCATCTAGGTGTACATTTAATGTATGCAAGTACCCACAAGATATTCTACCAATGTACCACTTTGGGTTCATTCATAAATTGACTAAAAATTTGAACTACATATGAAATATCTGAACGTGTTACTGTCAAGTAGATTACCTTCCTAATTAGTTGTTTATATCTGCCAGCATCCTCATATACACTTGTAAAATCATCCTAGAAAGATGATGTCTAATTAATAAAAGTAATTTCTAGTTTACATTCTATAAGACCTGTTTCTTGAAGAAGATCAACGACATATTTTCTCTGAGAAAATACCATCTTCCCTTTCACATGAACAAATTCAATTTCTAGAAAGTACTTAAGATGTTCCATTTCCTTAGTAGTCAAATGCTGTTATAGACATTGTTTGGTTTCCTGATGCCTGTAGTACTACTTTCAATAAGAATGATATCATCAACATATACTGCCAACAACACACAACCATTGGTGTTTTTCTTAATAAACACTGAGTAGTCTATAGTACATCTTGTAAAACCAAAACTCATCACCACCTTGCTGAACTTGTCAAACCAAACTCTCGAACTCTACTTAAGGCTATACATGACCTTCTTGAAAAGGCACAATCTGTATTCCCCCTAAGTAACATACCACACGTATTACTCAATGTAAACCTGTTCTGCCAGATCACCGTACAGGAAGGCCTTCTTCATGTTAAATTAATGTAAGTCACATGACTTATTAATGACAATAGACAAGAGCACCCATATGAAATTAAGTCAAGCCATTGGAAAAAAAAACTCCTTATAATCAATACCATATGATTACGTAAAGTCACAAGCCACTAACCACACTTTGTATCTATCCACTGATCCATCAGGCTTGTACTTGATCATGAATACCCACCTACAACCAACTATGTTGGTTCCTTTAAGCTGAGCAACCAAATCCTATGTACCACAAGATACTAATGCTTGCATTTCTTCTTCCATGGTTGCCTTCCAATGTGGGAGAAGCAACACTTCTTGATAGTTCTTAAGTCTAGACATTGAGGATATGGATAAAGCAAACTGATAGAAAGATGGGTGAAAGTAATCATAGGTAACAAAAGTAAAAATAGGATGGGTAATAAAAGAATGAGTACCTTTACATAGGACAATAAGTATATCAAGGTCCTAAGGTGGACAATCTACAAAGGAGAGAGATGATTCACTCTGAGTTAACAGATGCATGTTTCATCGTCGATGATATACCTATAGTGGACGAGGCATATTTTTCTACAAAAGTCCCGATTGATCACTCCCAATATGCACAAACTCAACAGGTGAAGGGATAGGAACAATAGTAGTAGTAGGTAGATCCGTAGAATCAAAGTAGGATTTAAATTCCCAAAAAGTGACATCGATAGAACAAAATAATGACAACTAGAAAAGTGATAGTACCTATATCTCTTTTGAGTTCTAAAATATCCTACAAACACACACCGAAGGGACCAAAGGGCCAACCTATCTAGACCTAGATTAAGATTCTAAATATATATAACATGCCCAAAAACCTTTGGTGGGAAAAAAATAATTCCATATTAGGACACAAACATCTAAAAGGGATCTCACTACCAAGAGTTGTAAAAGATATTCTATTAATGAAGTGGGTAGTAATAAGCACAACATGAGACCAAAAGTATTTAAGAACAGTCATTTACAACAAAATGATGTAGGTGATGTCAAGTATATGTGTATGTTTACGTTCTGCTACATTATTTTGTTAAGAAATATGTAGACAAGATGTCTAATAAAGAATTTCTAATGAAGCACAATAATTTTGTACATTACCTTTAACAAACTTAAGAATATTGTCAATGCAAAAAGATTTTGGAATAATAGAAAAAAGATTTATTATTTCAATAAAAAAAATTTTGATAATGTAAACATATGATGCCTGTCCTTAAGAAGATACACCTAAGACACTAAAGAATAGTTATCTACAAAAACTACATAATAGCGACAACCATGATCCACGAACAGAACCCTAAATGCCACAATGAGCTAAATCGAAGAGACTCTAACAGCTAGACAATCTAGAACTCCTATAGATAGCATGATAGCACTTAACTAAACAACATAATTCACAAATAAAGGACTTAACTATGATCCAGGGAAGAGTCTATTGAAGATTGCGATGTAACAGGTGACCAAAGCGACAGTGTCATAGCAACGAAGACTTTATAATAGAAGTAATAGATGCCAATCTACGAGGTATATCATTCTGAACTAATATATATACACCACGACCATGCTCTAATAACAAATAACACACATCTAACACTTAAAATAATTTGTTCAACATCATGTGCCTGGCAACAGCCAGGTCACTAACAACAATGAAATTCCTCAATCCAATAATCGTATCGACATGGTTGTAGTATCATAGAAGGATTTTCTATTTGGTTTTGTTCTTGATTTGTGAAATTCTTCAATCCAACTAGAGAGGGTACAATGTTCATAAGAAATTCTATATCCTAATATTAAAAACATTATGCAATGAATAAAGCATCATCACATAATATTTTGTATAATAGAAAACTTTGGAATGTTTTCCAACCTCGTGAGCTAATTATCTTAAAATGGCCAACTTCTATATGATACAAAAGACAACATGTGCACAGGAAAACAACTAATGTAGAGGTACTTCTCATACAACAAAACTTCAAGTTGGAGTGTCATACTTGAGGAAAGTGAAGGATGTTGTCTATTCAAATTCCCTTTCCAATTCACATCCAAGTATCCAATGCTCCAAATTACCTCAATTATCTCAATCGAGTTTAAGAGGATTATTCCAAAAGGTAATAGGCAATTAATTGTTCATAGGAATGGTAATAGCAATATGGAAATAATAAGAATTTGAGCATGACATCAAGCATATTTGTCCAAAATTATTATTAGATTAAAAACATCAAGTGAATTCATATTTTGGGAAATCGCCCCAATTTTGAAATAGACATTGACTTTTGTCCTCTAGTGAATTATGTAGAATATGCAACGTATATGAACAAATATCCAACAAAGAGTAGAGCCAGGAGAAGAAGTTTCTTGATAAGGATGCTAAGGACAGCCCCCCACCTGGAGCCTTCTGATTTTAAGGTGGTTTTCCTGCGTGGAGGTGGAAGCATCAACTTGAAGCAGCCAGAGCATTATCAATGACCAACAAATCTCTTGGTTCCCCATGTACATCCGTATGATCAGTAGCAACAGTAGAAGGAAAAAGTGAAAACATTACTCCCAAAAAGGGTTAACTTTGAAGCAAAAAGGATGGAGAGATGCTAAAATTGCAAGTTGTGTTAATCTACAGAAACTAGAAGGGAAACACATATCAGCAGGGCACAATATGCCATATAAAGCATTAAAAAACAAAGATTTGACTTCTAAAATATGCTTATAGTTTCTTTTAGCTGATAGGAATTCTAAAATCCTGAAATTATGATCATTGACTTCAATCACTTCTAGGTATATACATATCCAGTTATCCACATATGATTAGTTCAGGAACAGAAACCAGCTGTGCCTTTAGAACAGTGAACAACTTGGCTAGTCTTATTTTATTAACTTATTCTTTGGAGATATACATGATAATATTTAAGTAATACTCTGAGCTGCAGTAATTCCAAATCCGATGTTATTGTCACAAAAAAAGGCAACTAAACCACTTCACTGATATTAATTGTAAACATTATTCAGATATGGGCTATGGAAACTACGACAATGACCTACGGAGCACTTTGTCATGAATTAATATTAGATATTTTGTTCAAATGAGAAAATATCGTCCAATCACTCCAATTGCATTAGCAACTATGAAAACATGTCCATGAAACTAGTGCTTCTAGTTTACGACCCAGTAAAGAGTCCACATGTTTAGATAATGAATGAATACATCACAGATCAACTGCTCGCAATGTACCAAGCAAAATCCCATAAACATTCTCTACTGCAAGAAATCCCCAAAACGGTACATGAGTAAGCAGGAGATTATTAAGAACCTGCCTTCCAGTACGGGAAGATATCTGTTGAACGAGCCTCTGCCTCTTTCAGCGCTGTGTATACAGCCTCAATGACAGGGCTATCTGAAGTCAAAGAATCGAAATTGTAGTTGAACAAAGACAGACCGATAACATCAAGAGTCAATTGGGAGAATCTTCCCTCCATATTGACTGGTGCTCCGGTCAAAGCATCCATCCTAAGCTTCTCCACCATTCTCTCTGCACACCTACAGAACACCCTCTCCACCATCACAGCCAGATACTTCTTGTGGAGCGATGGCGCAACCGCTCTCCGCCGCGCCTACCACCAACAAATCTACCAATTAACAACACAGAAAAAAAAAACATCCATCGTACCTATCGTTGGTAGTAATAAATTTCTCAAAATCAATCAAATCGAGAGTTGGGTTTTGTTGGTACCGTCCAGAGAGGCCCCTCGGCAATGGCGAACCCCGAACCGAAGAGGAACTCAGAGACCTCCGAAACGAGCCCTTTCGCATACTTGCCGTAGTTCCTGAGCACATGTCTGGCAACAGCCGGATCACTGACAACAACGAAATTCCTGGGTCCGGCGGCGAGACGGTAGACTGGCCCGTACTCTTGCATCCACTTGAAGAGTGGGAGAAAGAGAGCACCATCGAGCAGGTCGGAGACGTCCTCCAGCTTGGCATTGGCCAGTGGTATCCCAGAGTCGTCCCGGGCAGTCACGGACCGTGACAGAGACGTCAGCCAGTTGGGGCTCACCCACGAGCCGGAGCCGGAGCCGTTGCCGTCACCAGTCGGGGGTTGCTGGTCGTTGTTCTTCAGGGAGAAGGTGATGGCGGGTCTTGTTGGTTTTGATGGTGGTGTGAGGTGGTGATGGGATTTAGGGCGGAATCCAGTTGGGAAGGGGGAAGGGTGGAATTGGAGGGAAGAAGAGGTGGTGGTGGTGGTGGCCATTGTTTTTGCTGCTGCTGCTGTGGGAGTGGACGTGCTTGGGGATATGGTTGGAGCTGGGCTTATGGTAACTGATCCATTATCAAAGAAAACACTCTATCATCTTAGGGGCATTTCTTTACAAACCGACTTCATCCAGAAGCCGTTTGGAAGGGATGTTTGAGTTCCATTCTTTTTATCAACTACGTCGTAGCAGTTGAGGTTTTTTAATCCAAAATATATATATATATCTATATTAACTCACACATTTAACTAATCTGAAAAATAACGTGAATATTCTACAAATTAGACTAAAAAAAGATGAATTAAATCAAAATGTTTCTTTTTGAAATAAGTGGATATTATATTAATATTACTAGACTATGCAGTCACTACTAAGTATAAGATTGTGTCAAAATTATACAATTCTGAAGTAAAGTAGTAGAAGTCTAAAAAATAGCAAGCCAAACATAATAACAGATCTATCAAAACATAAGTCACTATAGAAGTCCTTAATTTTCATTGCCTTCCTTAGACTTGAAGGAATTAAATCAAAATGTTATAGAAAGAGATCAATTGATCATATAGCTGGTAATAAGATCTTCTTATAGAGTAAGAAAACTTTAAAAAAATCCAAAATAATATGTATGTATACTACCACATAGTTTTAGTTAAATTGAAAAACCATATAAATATTCTATGAATTGAATCAAAACAAGTCAAATTAAATCAAAATCCTATAGATAATGATTGTTCTATCATCAAGACATGAAATACGATCTTACTTGGAATTAAAATTTTAACAAAAAACTCCTTAAAAAGTGTACATCTACACTAGCTTACACCTTTAGTCAAATTAAAAAATCACATAAACCATCAACGAATTGCATTGGAAAGAACCAAAGTAAATCAAAATTTTGTAGGTGGAGTTTGTATCGACATTTGAATGGAATACAATTGTCTTATAGGAGAATGAAAATATTTTAAAACATCTCAAAAAAATGTGTATCTACAATAGCTTACAATTTTAGTTAAACTGAAGAATCATACAAAGCTTTTATAAATTGGATCGGAAAAGACTGAATTTAATCAAAATCTTATAGGTAGAGATTGTCTGGTTATGTAGACGTGAAATAATATTGTTTTGCAATGTAACAATTTTTTTCAATCTCAAAAAATTGTGTATGTACACTAACTCACAATTTAAGGCAAATTGAAGAATCGCATAAAACTTCTACATATTACTTTAGATAACACCCCAAAAATTCAAAATGTTACTGTGACCGTGCCCGACCCGGAGGGAGGGGTGGGGAGAAGACCACAGCCATGCCAAGATGGCGAAGGCGCAAGGAAAGATAAAAAAGAAAAAGAAAAGGAGTCGCCACCTAGTCTTTTAAGGGAAAGACGAGAAAAACCACAAAAGGATGAATACATGGGATGCAAATGGGAAGGTTGGATGTCTGCTAACCAGAGGATGGGTAAGGATTCCTATTACGCACGAAGAAGGTGTTAGGCACCCTCGTACGTCCGAGAAACTCTGTCTTTCTAGTCCAAATGCTTGCTAAAGGTTTGATGAATGTTTGCTAAACCTGGATCATGCTCTAATCATGCTAATGTGTATGGATGTGACATGACTAAACGAACGTGCAAAACTGTGTATGAAATCATGAGAAAATCGTGAAAATCAAAAAGGGGAAAAATAATCCGCAGTAGGGACAAATGTCGGCCCTCAGGCCTGTTACTGTACGCCCTGGGGCGATGAAATCCAAATCAAATCAAAAACATGAGATGTATAATCAAAAACTAGTCAAATCAGATAAAGGATGAAAAACTCTGAAGGTAGAGTGAAGAAAGAAACCATGGATGAAAGGCATGGGATGTCGGCTCGCTAAATAAGGATAAATGGAGGAAAAAAAGATAAAAATTGCAAGGATAAGTGCCTAAATGTGCAAAAATTCTAGAAAATGGCTTAGACATGGACAATGCAAGGCTAAATGCACAGAATGAGGTGTATGCTCATGAATTGGAGACATAGGGGCAATTTGGTCTTTCCCCTGGCTGGATATGACAAGTGCTTGCATGGTGTGACCATGCCGGACCCGGAGGGAGGCAGGAAGGGAATCACAGCCATGCCGAGATGGCGAAGGCGCAAGGATAAAAGAAAAGAAAAGAGAGTCGCCACCTAGTCTTTTAAGGGAAAGACGAGGAAAACCACAAAAGGATGAATGCATGTGATGCAGATGGGAAGGCTGGATGTCAGCTAACCAGAG
>JAMKQA010025722.1:0-49990 GCA_024699735.1 Posidonia australis
GCATCCAAACCCTCCCCCACAGACGAACCTCACATGAAACCCTAGACATGGAGAGAAGAGGGAGGAGTTCTCTCCACACAGATGGAGACAAAATAGGGTTACATTATGCCAAAAGAGGTTACATATTCTGTGCCTTAGCCTTCTTAAATACTAGGGCACCTAACTGGTCAAATGACCAAACTAACCCTAAACAAAGATATAATTCAAGACATATTTACAACAGCGTCTATTCCCTACCATTACTCTTCCATTACCGCCTCTGCTCCAAATGACATTGAAGGACAATATGTAGATGAAGAGATTGAAGAAGAGGGAGATGTAGACTACTCTCAACTAGGAAGTGCCTCATTCGGTCACATGCTCACAGGAGCAACAACAAGGGCAGCGTCGGTTAACTCACACCGACTATCTGAGAGAGCCATTGACCAATCACTCTATTTCCTGGCGCAACAACACCCTTTAGGGATGGTTGGAAGAACACAAGTCCCACACTCACATGGACCTCCTCTCTTGAGTTCCCACTAGGGCCCACTGACCGCACCCACTTACTCAGTGCCACCTAGTCCTACAATCAACTTCCTCAGTCAAAGCTTGCTGTCATCGTATGCCACTACTTCCCTCTAGCCTTCCATCCACCAAATCCCTTAGTCACCATTGAGCCATGTTTCACCTCACTAGCTAGGGGCAACCCAACCATCCTTGTCACCCACAATGCAACCCTACCCTACTATCTTCCAGCTTAGCCTGCACCTTTCTCTTTACCATACGATACCCCTAAGCTATACCAACCCTAGCAAACTTAAGGGTACCAGGTCCATGTGCAACTGGTCATCCCGAGCCCAGAAATCAAATGCCTCATTTCAGAAGCATTAATGGAAGTAGGCGTAACATCAAAGGCACCCATCAACTTTGACACCTCTATGTTCTGCCACTTTAGCTTGCCTCTGGGATTCAAGTTGCCGAAAATGAGGAAGTATGATGGAACTGATGAAGGACCTTGTGGCGGTACGTGGAGCTTGGGTGGAGCGTCTTTGGGGCCAGGGAGTGTCGAAGGACGTGCGGGGTCACCGAGTTTCACCGGAGTCGGTTGGAGATCGCTGGAGGTCATTTTCAGGTAGGCACCTCCACCTCATGTAATAGAGGACATGAAAATGGTAGAAATTGATAGGGTTGCATGAAATCTAGATAAATTTACATTCCTAGAATTGATTGTGATTTTATGAGAATTTATGGATATTTATGGCGGTTGGTGTGTTTTGTGATTTTATATCTTGATGCGTGGTGAATGGATTTTGGTTTTGTTTGTGAGGATTTGGAGTAGACTCGAGGGTCTACATCTTATGTTTTATGTAAGATTTTTGGTGCTTGTTTAGGGGGTTCGATCAGAGGTCCTAGTTGGGGCGATTTCAGACTGTAGGGGTTTGGGCCATTTTCTGGGATCGCCTAATTCGACATACGGAAGTGAAAATGGTATACCGAATCAGTGAATTTCGGTATAAAGATTTCGTTCAGTATACTGTTTTCCTCTCAGTTTGGTCCTCCGATCGATTCGACTTGTCGAATCACCTCGATCGACCGATCTAGTGGATTTCGGCATACCAGAGCCAGAACGGCATGTCGAATCAGTGGATTTCGGCATATCAAACTTGATTTCCGGCATGCCAAATTAGGGCCTAAATGTGTTTATAAAATGTGTTTTCCTTGGGCTTTCTGGATTGTTGTGTTTTGTCCCATTGAGAGGGACTGTGGACTGTCAGTGGTGGTCTCTTGGAACCCTTGATGTGCCGTTTTGCCGAGGTTTTGGAAGAATTTTTAGAGATATGAAAATGATTTTGGAAATGGATTTCAAGGAAATAGTTGGCCTGTTTTGGAAAATGTTTTCTTGATTTTCTTTGTGCGGGCCGAGACAGTGTGACTGTGTCATCAGGACTAGGGAATGTGACGACATTCTCGGGTGGTCGGGCGTGACTCCTTGGTTGAGGTCGAGGGCCGAGATACTTGAGGCTGAGAGGCATCAAGTCCTAGTGGTATGAGACTCCTTGACTGTCGTCTCGAGGCTAGGGTTGTGATCCGTAGGTTGAGGTGTCTTGTGGAATGACAAGGAGGTATGATACTCTTGCTGTTGTTGTGAGCACTAAGGCTCGGGTGTCGTTGGGTGTGGAGGTATGACACTCTCTCCTAAGCACCATGTGTGGAGGACGCCGTGAGGAGGAGTACCCTGCGGTGGCTAGTGCTGGTGGGACACGTGCCCTGTAGCTGGTAGCATCCTGAGAGACAGGACAGCCTTCCCAGGGAGGGGTTGGCCTTGTGAGGGTTCTCTAGGTAGGGAGAATCGTGGGACGATGATCACTCCTACACTGGGTGGCGTCACCGTGGCAGTGCAGAACACCATGGTTGCTCCTCGGTAGACTGTGTGTGGCCGGAGTTTAGTTGCCTAGCGTCGGGTTTCCAGACTCACGGTGTGTGGTTTTGGCCATTGAGGGGCTTTGCTTGTGGCTTTGGGCTAGTAGAGCCCTGGTCCCTGGTTGTGGTTTTGGCCGGTGTGGGCCTGGTTTGTGAGGTTTTGAGAAATGGTTTGCGAAATGAATTTAAAAGGAAAATTGATTATGTTTTGTTTTCCGTGGTTTTCGTGGGGTGCGTACTGGGTGACTTTGGTCACTCATACATTTTTTCTCGTGTTTTTGGTTTACAGGTGCAGGCATGCAGTGGGTTAGCGTAGTGCATATAGTTTGGAGTCTCCTAGCCGCACATACAGGTTCTTGGTAGTTAGATATTTACTGTTTGACTTTAATTTTCCCGTAATTTAATTTGTTTTAAATTATTGTGGGAAAATGTGGGGCGTGATAGTTTTGGTATCAGTGCTCCAGGTTCACTAGATTGCACTACACCTAGGGTGTTCGGTCTAGAGACTCCATAGGTTTTGCATGCATTGTAAAGTCTGCACTTGATTTTTCACCATGGTTTTTTGGTTGTTGCTTTGTCTGTGGTGCAGGTACTTTTCCTTTCTCCGGCAGGATGCCACCTTGAGGTCATAAAGGCAAGGCCCCTGTCGAGGAGACCGAGTCCCGAGGGGACGTAGGCGGATGGAAGGCGGTTTGTGCGGAACTGAGGAGTTTGGCACACAGGATCTCTCATGCGTTCAGCAAGAGTAGTGCTAGTGAACCGTCGGGTGACCCGTAGCTGAACCAGTTCACGAAGCTTCGTCCGCCATCGTTCAAGGGCAAGGTTAGTGCTGAGGAGAGTGAGGCTTGGTTGGAGAAGGTGGTGAAGATGCTGGAGAGCATGGCGTGCCTAGAGGAGCATTGGGTGCGGCTGGAGACCTACCTGCTGGATGGTGAGGCAGATAGGTGGTGGAAGTCTATGAGGCGGTTGAAGTTCCCGTACTTAGTCACTGTTAGCATCCAGTAGAAGGATTTCAAGGCAACCTTCTATGACAAGTATTTTCCAGGCCATGTGAAGGAGCAACTTCACTGAGATTTCCAGAGTTTGGAGTAGGGACGATGTCGGTGCTCGAGTATGAGACTGAGTTCGCTCGGCTGGAACATTTTGCTCCTGCCTATGAGTCTGAGGAGGAGCAGGCGCAGAGGTTTCTGGTCGACTTGAACCCAGGGCTACGGGTGAAGGTGATGGGCTGTAGGTGCCAGACTGTGGAGGACATGGTTGGGATGGCTTACTGCTTCGAGGCGGAGCATCAAAAGTTTTTGGAGAGTCGTTCCAAGGGGAAGGGTAAGTCTTCTTTTATCTCCCGGTTCTCTTTCTCCGGTCCTCCAAGTGTCGGTAGCTCAGGTAGCCTGGAGAAGAAGTAGAAGGCGAGGTCTAGTGTTTCCTCTGCGGGCTAGCGGAGTTTTGCTGGGGGTAGTAGAGCTGGCTTCAGTCAGACAGGGTCCAGTGCTCCCAGTGGGAACCAGTGCTTTAATTGTGGTCAGGTGGGCCACATCGCTGCATGTTGTCCTTATCCTAGGCGAACTCTCTCTCTAGTGGTGTGCTATAATTGTGGGAAGGCAAAACACGTTTAGAGATCTTGTCTAGAACAGCCTAAGAAGGCAGGAACACACCACAACAGCCGACTAGGGGTTGGGTGTTCATCATTGCAACTCCAGGCGCTGGGTCATCGGGAGATGTTGTTGAGGGTAAGGACGAATAATTGGTTCTGTAACCCTCTGAGATATACTGTAATCTCCTTGTAATTTGGACATCTGCCTGATTGTATGGATGTGTGGTGTTGTTTCGTTTAGCCATCAGGTTCCTTTGTTGTGGCTGGCCAGATGGCCAAGGTGTTGTTTGACTCTAGGAGTTCTTTCTCCTTTATCTTTGAGTCTTTCGCGGCGGAGTTGGGAGAGAGACCAGCTAGATTGGCCTTTCATCTCAGCGTGGTGATGCCGCTGGGGGAGCACAATTTGGCATGGAGGTATTTACGGTCTGTCGACTTGACGCCGAATGGCAGAGAGTTCGACGCCAGCCGGATCGTGATGGACATGCAGGAGTACAATGTGATACTCGGCATGGATTGGTTGGCGTAGCAGTCCAATTTGATCGACTGTGCTCGGAAAGAGTTTATTTTGGGCCTCTTGAGGATGGGTTTTTCTTTGTGCAAGGTGGGTGTCAAGGTGATCCTAAGCTTGTCATTTCAGCTATGAAGGCTTCTAAGTCATTGGTCAGGGGTTGCATGGGGTATCTTGCCAGTATAATAAGCTCCACTTCTCCTGAGTTGGGTGTTCACAACATCTCTATGGTGTGTGAATATTCCGACGTTTTCCTTGACGATTTGACTAGTATGCCACCTCACAGGGAAGTAGTGTTATCGATCGATCTAATCATCAGTTCTAGTGCTGTGTCGAAGCCTCCTTATCCAGCGGAATTGTGAGAGCTCAAGACTCAATTGTAGGAGTTGTTGGACAAGGGGTTTATCAAGCCGAGTGTGTCTCTGTGGGGAGCTCCTGCCTTGTTCGTCTGCAAGAAGGATGGTTCGCTTTGACTGTGTATAGATTATTGGATGCTAAACCAGATCACACTGAAGAACAGGTATCCCCTGCCCCACATTGATGACCTGTTCAACCAGTTGTAGTCTGCATCAGTGTTTTCGAAGATTGATCTGAGGTCAGGGTATCACTAATTGAGGATTCGAGACACAGACATTCAGAAGACTGCTTTTCAAATGCGGTACGGGCATTACGAGTTCACAGTCATGCCTTTCGACTTGACTAATGCACCAGCTGTGTTCATGGATCTGATGTACAGGATTTTCAGCCCTTTTCTAGACCAGTTCGTTGTGGTTTTTGTTGATGACGTGCTAGTCTACTCCCCGAATGTTGAGACTCACGCCTTGCACCTGAGGGCGGTTTTGGATACTCTGAGGCATCATCAGCTGTATGCCAAATTCTTTAAGTGTGAGTTCTGGCTGAGTGACATCATGTTCCTTGGCCATTTGATTTCTGGAGAAGGCATTAGAGTGGATCCTGCAAAGGTTGAGGCAGTGAGTAGTTGGGAGCAACCCAAGACTGTGTCAGAGATCAAGAGTTTCTAGGGTTTGGCGGGCTATTATAGGAGGTTTATCAGGGATTTCTCCTCCATAGCCGTGCCTTTGATAGAGTTGACTAGGAAGGGAGTTCCTTTTTGCTGGGACCAGAATTGTGAGGCGAGTTTCCAAGAGCTGAAGTCTCATCTGGTTTCTGCCCCTGTGTTGACTCTACCTTCTGGAAGTGGTGGCTTCACTGTGTATAGTGATGCCAGTGGCGTTGGTTTAGGGTGTGTTCTGATGTAGCATGGCAATGTCATCGCATATGCTTCACGCCAGCTGAAGGATCATGAGAAGAACTACTCGACCCACGATTTGGAGATGGCTTCCTTAGTGTTCGCTCTCAAGCTCTAGTGACGCTATCTCTATGGGGAGCAGTTTGAGGTCTTCATCGATCATCAGAGCTTGAAGTATATCTCCACGCAGAGAGACCTCAATCTGAAGCAGCATCGCTGGGTGGAGTATTTGAAGGACTATGATTTTAGCCTGTCCTACCATCCTGGCAAGGCTAACGTGGTCGCCGATGCCCTGAGTCGGCGTACGCATGTGATGGTGAGCTTGATGGTCAAGGAGTGGACCATGTTGGAGGATCTGGTGAGCTAAAGGCCGAAGCGGCAAGCTCGGGGAACGGTTGGTGCTTGGGTGGCCAACCTGTCTGTTCGTCCGAAGCTGTTAGAGTTTATTGTCGCTTGTCAGCAGTTGGATCCGTTTGTTCAGGCTGTATTTAGGAAGCTGGAGGTTGGTGGAGAGCCTCATTTCTCTATTGGGGCATATGGAGAGCTAAGATATGATATGCGTCTGTATGTGCCCTATCATGAGGAGGCTCGGCAGAGGTTGTTGGATAAAGCACATCGGTCTAGGTACACTATTCACCCTAGTAGTACGAAGATGTACTGAGACCTGAAGTGGAATTTTTGGTGGCCTGGCATGAAGAGGGATGTTATTGACCATGTGGCGAGGTGTACTACCTGCCAATTGGTTAAGGCAGAGCACTAGAGACCTGGAGGGACCTTGCAGCCATTGGATATTCTTGTGTGGAAGTGGGAGCACAACTCGATGGACTTTGTGATTGGTTTGCTGCAGACTCAGAGGAAGAACGACACCATGTGGGTGATCGTGGATCGGCTAACCAAGTTTGCTTACTTCCTGACTATTCGGGTGAAGCTTCTGATGCACCGCCTGGCGGAGTTGTATGTCTCCGAGCTGGTGAGGCTGCATGGTGTTCCAGAGTCCATCATGTCAGAAAGAGACACGAGGTTCACCTCAACGTTCTGGAGAACATTGCAGGAGGCCTTTGGCACTGTGCTCAACTATAGCACAACATTTCCTCCTTAGTCGGATGGTTAGACAGAGAGGACTATCTAGACATTGGGGGATATGCTCATAGCATGTGCCTTAGACTTTCAAGGAAGTTGGGAGGACCATTTGCCGTTGATTGAGTTTGCTTACAATAATAGTTATCACTCGAGCATCGGGATGGAGCTGAACGATGCTTTGTACGGTAGGCCATGCAGATCGCCAGTTTGTTGGAACGAGGTGGGCGAGCATTAGTTGATTGGTCCTGAGCTTGTGCAGCTGTATGTGGACAAGGTGGATTTGATCTGGAGCAGGTTGTTGGTTGCACAGAGTCGGTAAAAGAGCTATACCGATAGGAGGCAGAGACCGTAGGAGTTTTTGGTGGGAGACTATGTGTTCCTGAAGGTGTCGTCGACTAAGGGTGTCATGAGGTTTGGGAAGCGTGACAAGCTGAGTCCTTGCTACATTGGCCCGTACTAGATCACCCAGAGGATCGGTGATGTTGCTTATCGGTTGGATCTACCACCAGAGATGTCATCCGTGTACGACGTGTTCCATGTCTCCATGCTGAGGAAGTGCCTGGCTGACGTTCCTCATGTGATCCCAGTTCAACCAGAAGGGTTCTGGGAAGATCTGTCCTTTGTGGAGGATGCCATCGAGATTGTGGATCGCAAGGAGCAGGTACTGCGAAACAAGGTGATTCTGCTGGTGTTGGTGCGGTGGCGGCATCATGGAGCCGAGGAGGCCACGTGGGAACGTGAGGAAGCCATCCTAGCCCAATACCCGTATCTTTTCGCCTAGTGATTTCGAGGGCGAAATCTTCTTTTATGGGGGTTAGGATGTAACACCCGTAAAATTCATTTTGTAATTACTTACATTTTTATGAATTTTATTCCTAGACGGGTGTTATTGTTCTGAGGCCCATTGTGTGATTTTGTGCTTTAGGGCTTGGGCTTCATAGGCCGGCTTCCAATTGTGTGTCCTTGTGCGTGGTTGGCACTGTGCATTGTGGCATTGTGCGTGTGGGGCCCGGGTGTGGGTCCTTGTGGGGCCCTAGTGTGGGGTCCATGTAGGGCCCGTGCTCGTGGGTCGTTGGTTGTGGCTGGTGGTTGGGCGGAGGGGCCGATGTGCTTGTGTAGTGTGTCAGTGGTTGAGACGTGCAGGGGAGCATGCTCCCAGTTACTGCGTGCACATGCTTTATAAGCTGCACCGCACTCCTCTGCCGCTCGTCACCGTCTTTCCCTTCTTCCTTCATCTTTCCTCCTCCTCGGCGCGCGCACTTCTCCCTCCACACCTTCTCTTCCCTTCCTCCCCATTCCTCCTTCTCCTTTTCCCCTTCTCCTTCCACCTGTCTCCCCTGTTTCCCCTACATCACGCGTCGAGAGAGAGAGAAAGAGAGATTGAGGGAGAGAAGCGGAGGTCTGCGGCGGCTCGTGGCGGTGTGTGGAGCTTGGGTGGAGCGTCCTTGGGTTCGGGGAATGTCGGAGGACGTGCGGGGTTGCCGAGTTTCACCAGAGTCGGTCGGAGTTCACTGGAGGCCGTTTTCAGGTACGCACCTCCACCTCATGTAATAGAGAGCATGACAATGATAGAAATTGATAGGGTTGCATGAAATCTAGGTAAATTTACATTCCTAGAATTTATTGTGATTTTATGAGAATTTATGGTAAATTTATGGATATTTATGGCAGTTGGTGTGTTTTGGGTCATTTTGACCCTCCTACCTTTGTGATTTTATATCTTGATGCATGGTGAATGGATTTTGGTTCTGTTTGTGTGGATTTGGAGTAGACTCGAGGGTCTACATCTTATGTTTTATGCAAGATTTTTGGTGCTTGTTTAGGGGGTCCGATCGGAGGTCCTAGTTGGGGTGATTTTAGACTATAGGGTTTTGGGCCATTTTCTGGGATCACAGAATTCGACATACGGAAGTGAAAACGACATGCCGAATCAGTGAATTTCGGTATACCGATTTTGTTCGGTATACGATTTTTTCTCAGTTTGGTCCTCCGATCGATTCAACCTTCCGAATCACCTCGGTCGACCGATCCAATGGATTTCGGCATACTGGAGCCAGAATGGCATGCCGAATCAAGGCCCAAATGTGTTTATAAAATGTGTTTTCCGAGGGCTTTCTAGATTGCTGTGTTTTGTCCCATTAAGAGGGATTGTGGGCCATCAGTGGTGGTCTCTTGGGACCCCTGATGTGCCGTTTTGCCAAGGTTTTGGAAGAATTTTCAAAGATATGAAAATGGTTTTGGAAATTGATTTTAAGGAAATAGTTGGCCTATTTTGGAAAATGTTTTCCTGGTTTTCTGTGTGTGGGCCGAGACTATGTGGGGCCGTGTCGTCGGGACTAGGGAATGTGACAACATTCTCTGGTGGTCGGGCGCGACTCCCTGGTTGAGGTCAGGGGCCAAGATACCTGATGCTGAGGGGCATCGGGTCCTAGAGTTATGAGACTCCTTGACTGTCGTCTCGAGGCTTAGGTTGTGGTCCACAGGTTCAGGTGTCTTATGGCATGATGGGGAGGTATGATACTCCTGCTGTCGCTGTGTGCATTGAGGCTCAGGTGTCGTCGGGTGTGGAGGTATTACACTCCCTCTTGAGCACCATGTGTGGAGGACGCCGTGAGGAGGCGTACCCTGCGGTGGCCAGTGTGGGTGGGACACGTGCCTCGTAGTTGGTAGCATCCTGAGAGACAGGACAACCTTCCCAGGGAGGGTTGTCTTTGTGAGGGTTCTCTAGGTAGGGAGAATCGTAGCATGATGATCACTCCTGCACAGGGTGGTTTCATTATGGTAGTGCAGAACGCCGTGGTCGCTCCTCGGTAGACTATGTGTGGCCAGAGTTTGGTTGCTAGGTGTCGGGCTTCTCAACTCATTATGTGTGGTTTTGGCCGTTGAGGGGCTTTGCTTGTGGCTTTAGGCTAGTAGAGCCCTGGTTGTAGTTTTGGCCGGTGTGGGCCTGGTTTGTGAGGTTTTGAGAAATTGTTTGCGAAATGAATTTAAAAGGAAAATTGATTATGTTTTGTTTTCTGTGGTTTTCGTGGGGTGCGTATTGGGTGACTTTGGTCACTCATACGTTTTTTCTCGTGTTTTTGGTTTGCAGGTGCAGGCATGCAGTGGATTAGCGTAGTGCATATAGTTTGGAGTTTCCTAGCTGCACACATAGGTTCCTGGTAGTTACATATTTACTGTTTGGCTTTAATTTTCTCGTAATTTAATTTGTTTTAAATTATTGTTGGAAAATGTGGGGCGTGACTCAAGGGGAACAGCTCGGGATGCATATACATTAGAACCCCATGGCTAACCATGCTGTGGCCCATGTACAAGCTGAATGCAGGCAATCTACAACTCAGAACAAAGTGATGATCCTTCAACACGTAGAAGCCAATCCAGATCGAGGGCCACCAGATGTAGAAAAGGAAGACCATGATGCACCACCAATGCTAGTGCAGGTAGTTTGGACCGAAGAAGAATGGGAACTCCAAACGAATGATACAGGGGATGGCTAGCTGAATGTAGACGAGCTCGCAGATTACATCGCCCTCCTAGATCACTTCAAATTCCATCCAGACGCTGAGTAGCAACCATTTGACAATCCAAATGATAGAGATCCCTTCATGGTGGCTAGAGAAATTATCGAGGCTTTTGAGCAGAGAATATCGTTTAAAGAGACGCAAAACTCCCACCGCCAAAAGAACACTCTGGCCCACTGGTCATCTTTGTGGATGTCAATGATTACCCCCTCACAGGAGTGCTTGTTGATATTGGTGCCAACCAAAATATTTGTGCCATGTCTACCCTAGATTACTTAGGCATCGAACAAGATGAAATCATGGAACACTGTTTCACTTGCGTAGCTTGTGACAGAATCCAGTGGGAAGCGGTCGGTACAGTGCAAATGGACATCACCATTGGTTCCCTCACTAGCACTACCATGATCATCATCATGGAGCAAGACCTGGCTGAACCATTAATATTAAGGAGGTCCTAGCTAGCGGAGATCCAGGCGGTCGCCTCACCGGTGCACCAACTTCTCAAGTTCAAGCATCAAGGGAAGGTAATCACTATCTAGATTGATCATGATCTAGATCAAGGGATAACATGGGCCCAAGGTCAACCCGAACCCAACAATGGAGGATCATCCAATGGGTGGCCAGTCGGAGGGTAGATTGACAACGACTACTGGCAAGATGAAACGCCTAGCTTTCAGGGGTTCCACGACATGACAAAAAGGGGTTTCACACATGGATACCTCCAGCTATCTTATGGACTCCCTACCTAGCCAAGCCCATCACTATTGCACCGTGGACAAATCAGGAGTCAAGAACAATCTCTGCTAAGAAGGCCAGCATCACTGATCAGACTTACTCAGGCCAGCAAGAGACATTGGCAAGCACAACAAGCTCCCATCACTAGAACTGGCCGAATTTCTAATTAAGTTGCACCACCCCTAGTCATCACTTAAAGAGTCTTGCCTCATTCACGACAAGAATTCGATGCTTCTAGATGAACAGATGGGGAATTCAACATCCTAGAATAGCTGAAGAAGACATAGGCAATGATCTCCATCTACGAGTTGATCAAAGCTTCCAAACAACACCAGAACATCTTGATGGAAGTGTTAAAGAAAGCTCAAGTACAAAAGATATGCCTGCAGAGTCACTCGCAATGGTTGCAGTTGTTGCCTTTATAGAATCTACATTGTTTTTCACTGATTTTGAACTGGCTCCTCCCGAAAGGAGGACTTTACCGTTGAGTGTTACTGTAAAAATAAATAATTTTAAACTTTCTGGTGTTAGTGGATATAGGGGCAACCTTAAATGTATGCTCCCTAGTAACATTTAAACTAATTGGGCTTAAAGAAACCCAGCTACGCCCAACCACCCTAACAGTGTTAGGGTATGATAACAACAAGAAGATAGCTTAGGGCAAGATAAGTGTCAAAGTCACCATTGGCCTAATGGAAGCTAATACTGAACTAATAGTAGTCGATGCACCCATCTCTTATCAACTCATCTTAGGGCGTCAATGGATTGAAGAGATCAAGGCAGTCACTTCCTTATTCCATCAATGTATCAAATTTCCTTATCAGGGGAAAATAATTAAGATCATGGGGGACAAGCCAATAGAAATAGAAATGCACCTTGTCACAGTGCCAACTACCACACTAGTGCTGGCACTCGCTCCTTCAAGAAGTGGTTCGATTGCCAAGGCTATGGAAAGGATGAAACAGATCTTCACTCCTTGAAGCCTAAGTATGTCCCCCTCACCTTTCCCAAAATACATGAGAAAATCATGGGAGATTCTCCTCTGGATAAGCTACACCACCAGAACAGGACTAGGACGACAAGAGCAAGGAATGAAGGATGTGCTCAAGACACTAGAGGAGCACAATGACATAGGACTAGGGTACCCATGGCACTTATCAAAGGACCTCACCAAGCCATTGATCTGGTCACTGTCAGGCCACTTCGTCTCAATGGGACTTCGATTCGAGGATAGCCTTGTCTTAAAGAAGATCACTGACTCACCAACATCGCTTTAGCCAATAGCCCAAGCTTTTGGTCTTCTCCCCAGCTCTCAAGAGGATTCTTTGCCCTCTTCAGAAGAAGCTCCTTCCAGCTCTCCAAAGATCCCCTTGCCTCTAGACATCGCAGCTGACAACTCTGAGGCACCTGTTGAATCGACAACTGATGACGCTGTCGACATCAGTAACCTTAGCACTCTTTTCAGCAATCTCAGGCCTTGCCCCTCAAAGCAAAAAGGGGCTAGGGCCATCTTCTAAGCCAATGGCGAAGTGCCTTCGACGAGGAGGCAAATCTAGGGGCAATCCCCTAAACTGTGTAAATAATATCTTTCCCACATTTAATTCCTGCATTTTATTTTCATACAATTTACTTTTTGATTATTTATTTCCAAGTTTAGATAATAAAGGGGAAGGAAGTCAAGGATGTGGCACAAGTAGGTCGTCCTAACTGCCGCAATGTCCTCGCAAAAGGTATCTAGCAAGCCTACTTAGTGTGCAAGCCAAAAGAGATGGGAGCTGATTACCCAAATAGTCATAGCCTGTCACTATACTACGGCATTCCCACAAAAACTAGCCAAGTCCCATGCCATCATCTTAGTTGAAGAAGTGTCAAATACCATTGGCAGAAACATCAGGAACTATGAGGTCTATGAATTGGTGGACACAGATGAGGACCCAGATGAAGAGGAAACGATGGGCCAGAACATCTTCGAAGAAATGATGAAGAGATATGATAAACAAACTAAGGCCACTGCTGAAGAAATAGAAGAAGTCAATTTGGGGATCGAAGTAGAGCCAAGACCAGTTTGGATAAGCTCCACAATCAGCTTTGATGAATGAACTAGAATGATAAAACTCCTCAAGAATTATGTGAAAGTGCTAGCCTTCATTTATGAAGAAATGCCTGGGCTAGAGTCATTGCTGGTAGAACACAGACTCCCTTTGAAGGCAGGCGCAAAGACGGTAAAGCAGAAGCTTCGAAGGTTACGACCAAAACCGGCATTGAAAGTTAAAGAGGAGATAGACAAGCTACACAAAGCCAAGTTCATCAGAGTAGTGATTTACTCAGAGTGGATTGCCAACATAGTCTCGTTAATGAAGAAAGATGGCAGAGTTGTAGTCTACATTGACTACCAAGACCTCAACGATGCCTACCCAAAGGATGACTTCCCCCTACCACATATCGACATCCTCATAGACAACACCGCAAGCCATGAAATGTTTTCATTCATGGATGGATTCTCTAGCTACAACCAAATGAAGCTTGCAGAGGAAGATCAAGAGAAGACCCCGTTCACAACTCCATGGGGAACTTACCAAGACCCCGTTCTCTAGCTACGTTATCATGTCCTTTGGATTGAATTATGCTGGAGCTACCTATCAGAGGGCCATGAT
Source organism: Posidonia australis (assembly GCA_024699735.1). Taxonomy (NCBI): domain Eukaryota; kingdom Viridiplantae; phylum Streptophyta; class Magnoliopsida; order Alismatales; family Posidoniaceae; genus Posidonia; species Posidonia australis. The sequence goes on from JAMKQA010025722.1 coordinate 13,742, forward strand.
GGCGATCATTCATGACATAATGCATGATTGCATGGAGTATTATGTGGACGACTTGCTGGTGAAATCAAAAACAAGAGAAGGACACTTCAGAGCCCTAGAAAGAGTAATCTAGAGGGTGGACCAATACAACATTAGAATGAATCCCAAGAAGCGTGCCTTTGGAGTTACCATCAAAAAAATGCTCGGATTCATAGTGAGCAAGAGGGGAATAAAGGTAGACCCTGTAAAGGCTAAAGCTATAACAGAAATGCCACCTCTGAAGAATATCAAGGAGCTCAGAGGACTCATAGGAAGGCTACAGTTCATCCAAAGATTCAACTCCCAATATGCAGAGATATGCAGACCCTTCTATGAGTAATTGAAAGGTGGCGCGGAATTCACATCAGGTAAGGCCTGTCAAGAAGCATTCAACGACCTGGAGCTCTACCTCCTAAACCCTCCTGTAGTCGCAGCACCAGTTCTTGAAAGACCACCTCTACTCTATCTAGCGGTTATTGATAACTCTATGGATGTTGTCCTAGCCCAACACGATGAAGTAGGGAGGAAAGAGAAAGCTTTCTATTGCTTAAGCAGAATGTTTGTTGAATACGAGAAGAAATACTCCCAGATCAAGAAACATTGTCTAGCGCTTGTATGGGCCTCTCAAAAGCTTAGACACTACTTCCTAGCGCATACAGTCTATTACATAGCCAAGATGGACCCCATTAAATACATGTTCAAGAAGCCTGCACTTTCTACGAGATTACCACGATGGCAGATGCTCCTTATGGAGTTTGAATTGCAATTCGTCATGCAGAAGGTAGCCAAGGGGTAGGCGATCGCGGATTGGTTCACCGGACTACCCTTGTTAGAGTATCAACCAGTCTCAACTGACTTCTCGGATGAAGAAATCCTTGCAATCAGTAGCGTTGCCTCACTAGTTAGAGAATGGACTCTCCACTTCGATGGGACGCTCAATTCGCAGGGTGTCGGAAAATGGGTAACACTCCTCACTCCAGAAGGCGTCACCATCCCTTTCGTGGTGTAACTAGGCTTCTCAGCAAGTAATAATGTAGTAGAATATGAATCTCTCATCTTGGGGCAACGAACAGCTCTTGATCTAGGGGCAAGGAGACTGAAGGTAGTAGGAGACTCACAGCTTGTCATTTAATAGGTCCTCAACAAGTACAAAACCCTCTCGCCAAGGCTTCAGAAATATTGCAACATAACGTGAGCCTTGCTAAAGAAGTTTGACAGGGTTGTATACGTGCATGTGCTTAGAAGCAACAAAATCTTGGCAGACTCTCTGGCTTCACTCGTGACATCGTTCCCCTTCTACCCTGAAGTTGACAAGCAAACCATCATGGTACGGACGATCAACTCACCAATAGTGGAGTCAACCACCTAATGGCTTTAGAAACTTCTAGAGGCGTTGCACCAAGAGAACACGCTTGTAATACTTGTAAATTCATTTTGTAATTATTTACATTTTAATGAATTTATTCCTGGACGGGTGTTACTATTCCAAGGCCCGTTTGTGTGATTTTGTGATTTTGGGCTTGGGCCTTGTGAGCGAGCTTCTGGTCCTATGTTCCTGTCCATGGTTGGCACTGTGCATTGTGGCATTGTGCTTGTGGGCCCACGTTGTGGGCCGATTGTTGTGGTTGGTGGTTGGGTAGTGTGGCCGGTGAGCTCATGTGGGGTGTCTGTGGCTAGAATGCGTAGGTGAGCACGCGTCCAGCTACTGCGTGCGTAGGACTTTATAAGCCACTTGTGTCGTGCTCCGTCACTCGTCGTCTATCTCCTTCTTCTTTATTCTCCTCCTCCTCGGTGCACATTTCTCCTTCCCACCTCTCCATCCCTTCCTCCTCACCCCTTTACTTCCCTCACCCCCTTCTTTCCCCACCCATCATCCCCGTTCTCCCCTGTTCCTTTGTTTCGTGCGTCGACAAGAGAGAGAGAGAGGCAGAGGCTTTGTGAGGCTCGACAATGGCGTGGTGGGTGCTCCGGAGGTCAATGAAGCTTTCGTGGAGGTCGTGGTTGCCAGTGGTGGTCTGTGGTCAGCTGGAAAACGTGTTGGGTTGTCAAAACTCGTTTCAAGTACATATCCCCAATTTAATGCGCATGAATCATGTAAAATGGTAGAATTGCCTAGGGTGCATGCAATCTAGGCTAAATTTAATGTTTCGGAATTTTCGAGAATTTATTGTGGAATTTATGGTGGTTGTTGAGATTTGGGTTCTTTTGACCCCCATATGCTTGCGAATTTATATCTTGCTGTGTGATGAATGGATTTTGGTTTTGTTTGTTGGGATTTGGAGTAGACTCAAGGGTTTACCACATATGTTTTATTCGAAATTGTTGGTGATTGTTTGGTGGGTCCACTGTTGCTTCCCACTTTGAGCCATTTTTGGGTGCCCTGCTACAGGCCGTCTGAATTTTGACAGAAAATTGGGGGCATGGGCCGATTGCGCAGGTCACATGCGTGGGTTCGGTAGCCGCTCTAGCCTTTGGTCTTGGTTTTGTTAATGTTCAAACAAAGTGCCAGGGGTGCTGGCCAGACGTGTAGTCCACGTGGACGTGTCTGGCATGGCATTTTTGGATGTTTTTCTGGTTTTTGGAAAATGTATTTTGAATGCAGTGGTTTCCCGGATTGATTGTTTTACTCATTTGTGATGGGTTCGTGGGCCATCAGTGGTGGTCTCATGGGACACCTGATGTGCCATTTTTCTATGGTTTTGAAAGAGTTTCCAAAGATATAAAATGGTCTTGGAAAATGGTTTTTAAAAGAGATGGTTGGCCCATTTTGGAAAATGGTTTTCCTATTTTTCTATGTGCTGGCTGAGACACCGTGGGACCGTGTCATTGGGACTAGGGAATGTGATGACATTCTCAGGTGGTAGGGCACGTCTCCCTGGTTGAGGTTGGGGGCCTAGATACCTGAGGCTAACGGTTGTCGGGTCTTAGAGGTATGAGACTCCTTGACTGAGCACTGTGTGGAGGACGCCGTGAGGAGGCATACCCTGTAGTGGCCAGTGTGAGTGGGACACATACCCTGTAGTTGGTAGCGTCCTGAGAGATAGGCTAGCCTTCCTAAAGAGATGTTGGCTTTGTGAGGGCTCTCTAGGTGGGAGAATCGCTGGACGGTGATCTCTCCTGCACAAGATGGGTGCACCGTGGCAGTGCAGTGCACGTTGGTGGCTGCTTGTGGCTAGAGTTGGTTGCCTGGCGTCAGGCTTCTTGACTCACTATGTGTAGTTTTGGCCATTGATGGCCTTGTTTGAGGATTTGGGCTGGTAGAGCCCTATTTGCTGTTTTGACTGGTGTGGGCCGTGTTCACTGTGATTTTCGGCCTTGTGGGCCTAGTTTGTGGGATTTTAGAGAAAATGATTTGTGAAATGAATTTAAAGGAAAATTAAAATAGTTTTGTTTTCCGTCGTTTTCGTGGGGTGTGTGCTGGGTGGCTTTTGTCACTCACGCTTTCTTCATGGTTTTGGGTTACAGGTGCAAACATGCTGATGAGTTTTAGCATAGTACATATAGTCCGGTGTCTCGTTGCCGCACACACAGGTTCTTGGTAGTTGATATTTCTTTTTAGCTTTTAATTTCCTATAATTTAATTTGTTTTAAATTATTATGGAAATTGGGGGCGTGACAGTTCTGGTATCAGAGCCAGGTTCACTAGGTTGTTCTAGCTTAGGGTGTCCAGTCTAGAGACTCCAATAAGTTTTGCATGCATGGTAGAGTCTGCACCTGGTTTTCTTCATGGTTTTCTGGTTATTGTTTTGTCTATGGTGCACGTGTTTTGCCATTCTCCTTGCAGAATGCCTCCTCGTGGTCGTAAGGGCAAGGCCATTATCAAGGAAACTGAGCCTAGAGAGGATGTGGACTGATGGAAGGCAGTTTGTGTTGAATTGAGGAGTTTGGTGCACAAGATCTCTCATGCTTTCAGCAAGAGTAGTGCCAGTGAGCCATCGGGTGACCTGTGGCTGAACCAATTCACGAAGCTTCTTCTGACGTCGTTCAAGGGCAAGGTCAGTATTGAGGAAAGCGAGGCATGGTTGGAGAAGGTGGTGAATATGCTGGAGAGCATGGCGTGCCCAAAGGAGAATTGGGTACGGCTGGCGACTTATCTACTGGATGGTGAGGTAGATAAGTGGTGGAAGTCTGTGAGGTGGCTGAAGTTCGCAGACTCTGTCATTGTTAACATCCAGTGGAAGGATTTCAAGGTGGCCTTCTATGACAAATATTCTCCCACTCATGTGAAGGAGCAGCTTCACCGAGATTTCTGGAGTCTGGAGCAAGGCACGATGTCGGTGCTCGAGTATGAGACTGAGTTTGCCCGGCTGGTACGTTTTGCTCCTGCCTATGAGTCTCAGGTGGAGTGGGTGTAGAGGTTTCTAGACAGCTTGAGTCGAGGGCTACGGATGAAGGTGATGGGTTGTCGGTGCCAGAATATGGAGGACATGGTTGGGATGGTGTATCGCTTCAAGGTGGAGCATCAGAACTATCTGGAGAGTCGTCTCAAAGGGAAGGGTAAGTCTTCTTTTACCTCCCAGTTCTCTTTCTCCAAGCTTCCAAGTGCCAGTAATTTAGGTAGTCCTGAGAAGAAGCAAAAGGGGGGGGGTCCAGTGTTTCCACTGCAGGCCGGTGAAGTTTTGCTAGGAGTAGCGGAGTTGGCTTCAGCTAGATAGGGTCTAGTGCTCCAAAAGGGAACCAGTGTTTCAATTGTGGTCAGGTGGTCCATATTGCTGCATTTTGTCCTCATCCTTGATGAACCCCAGCTCCAATGGTGTGCTACAATTACGAAAAGGTTGGACATGTTCAGAGATCTTGTTCGAAACCGCTTAAGAAGGTAGGAAACACGCCACAGTAACCGACTAGGGGACGGGTATTTGCCACTGTAGCTCCAAACACTGGGACTTCGGGAGATGTAGTTGAAAGTAAGGATGATTAGTTGGTTTTGTGATCTTCTGTGATTGTTGTAATGTCTTTGTAACCTAGACATCTGCCTGATTGTATGGATGTGGTGGTGTTGTTTTTCTTGGCCATTAGGTTCTTTTATTGTGGCTGGTCAGATGGCCAAAGTGTTGTTTTACTTAGGGAGTTCTTTCTCTTTTGTCTTTGAGTCTTTCGCTGCAAAGTTGGGAGAGAGACCAGCTAGACTGGCCTTTCATCTCAGCATGGTAACAGCGTTGGGGGAGCACAATTTGGCATGGAGGTATCTACGGTTTGTAGACTTAACATTGAACGATAGAGAGTTCGATGCTAGCCTGATCGTGATGGACATGTAGGAGTACGATGTGATATTTGGCATGCGTTGGTTGGCGCAGCAGTCTACTTTGATGGACTGTGCTCGGAGGTGTGTTTATTTTGAGTCTTATGAGGATGGGTCTTTCTTTGTGCATGGTGGGTGTCAGGGTGAGCCTAAGCTTGTCATTTGGACTATGAAGGCTTATAAGTCTTTGGTCAAGGGTTGCGTGGGGTATCTAGCCAGTGTAGTTACCTCCACCTCTCCTGAGTTGGGTGTTCACAACATCTCTGTGGTGTGTGAATATCTCGGTGTTTTCCCTGACGATTTTCCTAGTATGCCACCTCACTAGGAAGTAGAGTTCTCGATCGATTTGATCCCTGGTTCTGGTGCTGTGTCGAAGCCTCCCTATTGCATGGCACTAGTGGAATTACGAGAACTCAAGACTCAATTGCAAGAGTTGCTGGACAAGGGGTTTATTAGGTTGAGTGTCTCCTTGGGGAGCATCTGTCTTGTTCGTTCGTAAGATGGATGGTTTGCTCCAGCTGTGTATAGATTATCGGATGTTGAACCAAATCATGGGGAAGAATAAGTATCCTTTGCCCCGCATTGATGGCCTGTTCGACCAGTTGCAGTTTGCATCCGTGTTCTCGAAGATTGATCTGATGTCAAGGTATCACTAGTTGAGGATACGAGACTCAGATATTCGGAAGACTGCTTTCCGAATGCGGTACGGGCATTACGAGTTCACGGTCATGCCTTTCGGCCTGACCAATGTACCGATTGCGTTTATGGATCTGATGAACAAGATTTTAAGCCCTTTTCTGGACCAGTTCGTTGTGGTTTTTGTTGATGACGTGCCGGTCTACTCCCCTAATGGTTAGAATCATGCCTTGCATCTGAGGGCGGTTTTGGATACTCTGAGGTGTCATCAGCTGTACGCCAAATTCTCCAAGTGTGAGTTCTGACTGAGTGAAGTTATTTTCCTTGGCCATTTGATTTCTGGAGAAGGCTTCAGAGTGGATCCAACCAAAGTCAAGGCAGTAAGTAGTTGGGAGTGACCCAAGACTGTGATGGAGATCAAGAGTTTCTTTGATCTGACGGGCTATTATAGGAGGTTCATCAAGGATTTCTCCTCCATAGCTGCGCCTTTGACAGAGTTGACTAGGAAGGCAGTTTCATTTTTGTGGGACCAAAATTGTGAGGTGAGTTTCCAAGAGTTGAAGTCTCGTCTGGTTTCTACCCCTGTGTTGACTCTGCTTTCTAGAAGTGGTGGCTTCACTGTGTATAGTGACGCTAGTGGTGTTGGATTGGGGTGTGTTCTGATGCAGCATGGCAATGTCATCACATATGCTTCACGCCAGCTGAAGGATCATGACAAGAACTACCCGACCCACGATTTGGAGATGGCTGCTGTAGTGTTCGCTCTCAAGCTTTGGCGACACTATCTGTGTGGAGAGTTGTTTTAGGTCTTCACTGATCACCAGAGCTTGAAGTATATTTTCACGTAGAGGGACCTCAACCTGAGGCAGTGTCGTTGGGTGGAGTATTTTAAGGACTATGATTTCTACTTGTCCTACCACCTTGGCAAGGCCAACGTGGTCGTCGATGCTTTGAGTTGGCGTACACACATGTTGGCGAGCCTGATAGTCAAGGAGTGGACCTTGCTGGAGGATCAAGTGAGCTGCAGGTTGAAGTGGCAAGCTCGGGGAATGGTTGGTGCCTGGGTTGCCAACCTGTCTGTTTGCCCTAAGCTGGTAGAGTTTATTGTCGCCTGTCAGTAGTTGGATCTGTTTGTTCAGGCTGTGTTTGAGAAGCTAGAGGTTGGTGGAGAGCCTCATTTCTCTGTTGGAGCATATGGAGAGCTGAGGTATGTTATGTGCCTGTACGTGCCCCAACATGAGGAGGGCAGGCAGAGATTGCTCGATGAAGCGCATCGATCTAGGTGTACTATTCACCCTGGGAGAATAATGCTGTACTGAGATTTGAAGCAGAATCTTTGGTGGCTTGGCATGAAGAGGGATGTTGCCGATCATGTGGCGAGGTGTACAACCTGCCAGTTTGTCAAGGCAGAGCACTAGATACCTGGAGGGACCTTGCAGCTATTGGATATCCCCGTGTGGAAGTAGAAGCACATCTTCGTGGACTTCGTGACTGGTTTGCCACGTACTCAGAGGAAGAACGACACTGTGTGGGTGATCGTGGATCAGCTAACCATGTCTGCTCACTTCCTAGCGATTCGAGTGAAGCTTTTGATGCATCATCTGACGGAGCTATATGTTTTTGAGGTGGTTAGGCTACATGGTGTTTCGATGTCCATTGTGTCGGACAAAGACACGAGGTTCACCTTAAGGTTCTGGAGAACTCTACAAGAGGCCTTTGGCACCTTGCTCAACTATAGTATAGCATTTCATCCTCAGTTGGATGGTCAAACAGAGAGGACTATCCAGACGCTGTAAGATATGCTCAGAGCATGTGCCTTAGACTTTCAAGGGAGTTGGGAGGATCATCTACCGTTGATTGAGTTTGCTTACAATAATAGTTATTTCTCGAGCATCGGGATGGCACCGTACGAAGCTTGGTATGGTCAGCCATGCGGATCGCCGGTTTGTTGGAGCAAGCTGGGCGAGCGTCAGTTGGTTGGTCCTGAGCTTGTACAGTTGTATGCGAACAAGGTTGATTTGATCCGTAGTAGGCTGTTGGCTGCACAAAGTCGGCAGAAGAGTTATGCTGATAGGAGGCGGAGACCACCGGAATTCCTGGTGGGAGACTATGTGTTTTTGAAGGTGTCGCCGACCAAGGGTGTCATGAGGTTCGAGAAGCGTGGCAAGCTGAGTCCTCATTATATTGGCCCATACCAGATTATCCAAAGGATTAGTGAGGTTGCTTATCGATTGGATCTACCACCAGAGATGTCGTCTATGCACGACGTGTTCCATGTCTCCGTGCTAAGGAAGGTTTTGGCTGACGCATCTCATGTGATCCCAGTTCAGCCAAAGGGCCTCTAAGAAGATCTGTCGTTTGTGGAGGATGCCGTCGAGATTGTTGACCGCAAGGAGTAGGTGTTGCGGAATAAGGTGATTTTGTTGGTCTTGGTGTGGTGGCAGCATCATGGAGTCGAGGCGGCCACATGGGAACGTGAGGAAGCCATCTTAGCCCAGTACCCGTATCTTTTCTCCTACTAGTGATTTCAGGGGTGAAAACTTCTTTTAAAGTGGTTAGGATGTAACACTTGTAAATTCATTTTGTAATTATTTACATTTTAATGAAATTATTAATGGATGGGTGTTATTGTTCTGAGGCCCGTTTGTGTGATTTTGGGCTTGGGCCTTGTGAGTCGGCTTCTGGTCCTATGTTCTTGTGCATGGTTGGCATTGTACATTGTGGTACTGTGCTTGTGGGCCAGTGTGTGGGTCTGCGTGGGGCCCACGTTGTGGGTTGGTTGTTGTGGCTGGTGTTTGGGTGGTGTGGCTGGTGAGCTCGTGCGGGGTGCCAGTGCTTGGAACGCATAGGTGAGCATGTGTCTAGCTATTGCGTGCGTAGGGCTTTATAGGCCACTCGCGCTGCGCTCCGTCGCTCGCTGTCTGTCTCCTTCTTCTTTCTCCTCCTCCTCCTCGGTGCACACCTCTCCATCCCCACCTCTCCTTCCCTTCCTCCTCACCCCTCTCCTTCCTTCACCCCCTTCTTTCCCCACCCGTCATCCCCGTTCTCCCCCATCCCTCTGTTTCGTGCGTCGACGAGAAATAGAGAGAGAGAGAGAGAGGCGAAGGCTTCGTGAGGCTCGGTGTCGGTGTGGTGGGTGCTCTAGAGGTCAAGGAAGCTTCTGTGGAGGTCGTGGTTGCTGGTGGTGGTCGGTCAAAGAGCGCGTTGGGTCGTCAAAGCTTGTTTCAGGTACGTATCCTCAATTTAATGCATAGAAATCATGTAAAACAGTAGAATTGCCTAGGATGCATGCAATCTAGGCTAAATTTAATGTTTTGGAATTTATGGATATTTATGGTGGTTGTTGAGATTTGGGTCCTTTTGACCTCTCTGTGCTTGCGAATTTATATCTTGCTTTGTGATGAATGGATTTCAGTTTTGTTTATTAGGATTTGGAGTAGACTCGAGGCTCTACCACATATGTTTTATTTGGAATTTTTGGTGGTTGTTTGGTGGGCCACTCTTGGTTCCCACATCGAGCGATTTTTGGGTGCCCTGCTGCAGGTCGTCTGAATTCTGACCCTTGTTCAATTTTAATCAAATTTAATCTTGACCCTTGTTCTCCCACTTGTCCTTGACGAGATTTGGTGCCCCTAAACTCTATAAAAAGACCCTTACATCAAGAGTTTGAGGAGAGGTACATTAAAAATCCTAAGGAACCATTTAGAAACCCTAAAAAAGAGAGGAAGGAGAGAGATTTTCAGAGAGAAATCCCTTGAGATAAATTCATAGCCTCCACTCTATCCAAATCCTCATGGATGAAGCCTTGATCCATGGAGATCCACTCTTTCCAAAGCTTAAACACGCATCTGGAGCTCCGTCTATCTTCGCTTCCTCCACTCCACTCTGAGCACATGAGTGTCAAAGGAATATCATTTCCAATTCATTTCTTTTTTTTTACATAATCATTGCATGTTATAGAATAAGCCCATGGCATTTGCATACAGGGACAACCCTCGGCTAGTATCTTGTTGCTTTTGTTTATATTATTATTTGTTATTTTCCTAACATTGTTTACTACACCTAGTCTAATCTGGATTCATTCTTTGTTTTGAAGCAACGGAAGATGACATAACATGAGGAAGCCACCAATCCAGTGAACTAGGAACCTGTAACCACCAAACCACTACATCCTCCGAAGGCGTCTTGTCAATCGGCATCAGTAAAGGACAAGTGGTGATTACTCCAAAAGCCATCGACGTACGTGGAAGCGCCAACAACTTCAACAACCCCCTTCCATTCCCCATCCACAAAAGTGGCGATCACGATGGCACCGATTTAAGCCAACCCCCTACAGTCTTGTAGGCGCAACTAGGTGGCGCACTTACGTGGGACCGATTTAAGCCAACCCCCTACAACTATGCATGTAACTCTTCCCTTTCTTTTGTTCATTTTCATTTTTTAGATTTAGATGCAGTTTTTGGTCTAAAATCCGTGCACTTTGGTTTTCATAGTGTCTAGATCTCTATTTAAGTTTTTTTAATAATGATAACAAGCCTGTAACTCAAGCCGCTTGTACCACAAATGTCGAGTCTTGTCACACCAAAGGTGGTGACGCATATTAGTGCCTATTACAACATTGACCTAAGCAGATCAAAGCTTTTTTACTGTAGATCATTTGTTTTTTATTTGTTCATGTTGTTTTTTAGAGATCTACAATAGTTTGAAGAATATATATATATATATATATATCTTGTCCACTTGTTTTTTTTAGACTTTTTATGGATTTTAGGCTTGCTTTCTATCCACCAATAGGGTGGAAACTACTTGTTTTACATTATAGTGATGGTTCCTTAAGAAAATCTCACTTTAATTAAAACAATCAAGCCGAGTGAACCGGATTAGTGTAAGTCACTCTCCCATACTCCATGCTTGATTGTGGAAATCAAAGTGGAAACTTAAGGTGTCCTAAATTGTTGTTATTGACTCCTCTCTTCTCCCTAAGTCGATAATAAACCTTAGTAGATACTTGATACTCTAGTGTTTCACGTTTATTTACTACTTTGGGGATTGCTTGGAAAAGATCCTAAGGACAGAATCCTAGGTTACAGGCCCCTCTGTAGAGAGACAAACTCACAGCCTAGGCCCTCCTTGTGGACTTGCCAAAGTTTAAAGATTGGTAGCTAAAGAGAAAAACCCAATTGTGTGACCCTAGAACCCATGAAGTCAGCCTTACCCCCTATCCTAGGAACCCAACAGCTATGAGAATGTAGGTTAAATAATCAATTAATTAACTACTTTAACAAGTATAATCTGCATTTTGGTTGATAAATTGTTTGCTTAACTAGCTTTGTTCGACGTGTGTTCTGTCCAAGATAGATCTCGATTGTTGGAAAGGTAGGCCCACTAGCTACCTATCTGATTGGCATTGTTGTCTTCCACCAACGTAGCCGACAACGAGTCTTAGCACTACCCCTATAGGCAATGTCAAGCAAACCACGTTCTAGGTGCCTTGTTTGTAGGGTGTTTGTGTGTGATTGCATATACAGGTCACAAGAACATTGAGGCAGTAACTTTGGGTCTTTATTTACTTCATTAAACAAAGTTGTAAACATTGCTTTTGTATTCCATTATATTTAGTCTGTAATTCTCCTTTCTTAGATACTTGTAATAGGTTAGAAGTTAAGGTTCTATAGAGAGTCTATAATTTCCTTCTTTTAAGAACTTGTAATTGCCTAATAAGGATGATCCCTGAAGGAAGGCCAATTGATGTTATCAAAAGTGCACTATTCTTACACCGACTACCCCAACATGCCAGCCACGTGAAGTGCTTCAACTACTATCTCCATGGCACAAGCAACTCCATTGGTCAACATAGGTTCCTTTTCAACACTCCAACTTCATACGGGGCCAGTCTTATGAACGAGGTGGAGGGGGAGGGATGAGTTATTCCCAAACATGGAGTACCCTTTCGTCAATCCATTCACTTACATTACCCGAAGGGCAACCAAATAAGCCCATCAATCCATGGCCCATCATAATTCCTATAATCCCCAAGTTCCACTTAGGCATGGACCTTCTTTTCTGAACTCTCACCAAGGCCCATTAACTACATCTCTTATGGGAAACACTTACACTGTATCGTCAAGCCCAATAATCAATTTCCCGACACAAGGCTCGTTAACACAGTCCTCCATGCAATACCCTATTATGTTGGTCCACACCTCTACACAATCACCACTAAGCTACACTCCACCATATTACCTAGGGGCAACCCAGCTATTGCCACTTGGCTATACTTTAGCTCAACCCTCCTCTCTGCGACTTGGTACCCCACTACAATAATAGTTTTCACAATTCCAAGGATACCAGGGGCAGGGGGAAACAGTTACTTCAAGTTCAGACATCAAGAGGATGATCTCAGATGCACTTGTAGAGGTGGGGGTTACATCAAAGGCACCAATCGACTTTGATACATCCAAGTTCCCTCCTTTCACTCTACCATTCAGATTCAAGATGCCCAAGATGTAGAAGTGCGATGGGACAGGCTATCCATGGAACCATTTGGCTACTTTCACTATGGATGCCTTGCCTTATCAACATGACAATAGGTTAACAGTATACCTCTTCTTCCAGAGCCTTGAGGGAGAAGCACTGAGGTGGTTTAACACACTCACAGCCTATGACCTCAGTGACTTTAGTATTATGCTGGAGAAGTTCCTACAACAACATGTCCACTGCATCTAGCACAAGCCAACAATCAAGGACCTCTTTAATGAAAAGATGAGACCAAATGAGGACTTTGTAACCTTTGTGAGTAGATGGAGGGACATGGTAGCTAGATCTGAATGCTACATCTCTGAAAGCTAGGCCATCGAAATCATCACTTGGAGCACTACTAGAGCACTAAGGGCAGGCTTACTGATGGGCAACTTCCATACTTACTCCCAATTGTACGACTATGCCATAAGAGTCCTCTGCAGCAAAGTGGACTAAGCATTCTTGGAGTCCATAGGAAACGGCAAGAAGAAGACCTCAGGTTACACATACGATTGTGTCATAGTCGATATGGCACAGGTTGCGACCCAACAAGAATAGAAAGGGAAGCTAGTCCAGCATTAGGGTCCAATAGTCCAGCACCAAGGGCAGCCAATGTGTTATCAACCACAACAGCATCAGGGACAACGCCAGTATCAACTACCAGAGCAACTAGTTCAATGGCAATTCCAGCATCAATATCAACAGCCTCCCACCTACCTAGTGTACGCTCAATAGGGGCAACAACCGAGGTAGAAGGGCTACCATGCCGTCCCTCCACTCCAACATTATGGGCCTAAGAGGTGGTGCTATCTACCACTTCTAGAGCCGCACTTCGATGTCTTCAGAATATTGGTGGAGAGTGGAGATCTATAGCCTTTAATGCCTACCTTAAATGCTCCCAATGCAGACCTATCCATGTACTGCCCATATCACCAGAAGAATGGGCATACTCTTGAGGAGTGTTTCATAATCAAGGACAAGATTTATGAGCAAAATGACTAGGGGGAAATCAAGTTGTCCAAGCTTAAAGAGAGATTGAGGGAAACTCAAGGGAGATAGCATGAAATGCAAATCCATTAAGACCCCATGCCCAATCACTCAATATCCCACATGGAAATTGAGAACAACCAATTAGCTACGCAGCCAGAACTGATAATTATCTAGCACATACAGAGGGACCTCAATGTAGAGCAACCAATTGAAGGCAAGGAGGAGCTAGATGTGCTAACAATGCCTACTCAAGAAGAATGGATGGATGAGGATCTAGACCAACATTAGGAGGATACATTAGGGTGTGAAACTCAAGACGACATTGCATGGGATAGCCAGCCAGCTGAGGAGGGAGCCAATGAGCTCACTGTTCTTGACTACTCCAACTTCCTCCCTAGAAACAGGCAACACGGATCAGATGACTCTAGAGGCATAGACCCATTCAAACTAGCAAGAGATGTCATCACCAGCTTTGAAGAGGAGAATATCATCTTCTAGGATATAGAGCTACCTACGCCGAAGGAATGTTCATGCCCATTGGTCATCAACACAGACATCAATGGCTGCCTACTCCAAGGGATACTCATCGATATTGGTGCCAACCATAACGTTTGTTCCCTATCCATAGTCAACTATATAGGCATTAAAGAAGATAAGATCACTAAACATCGCTTAGCCTGTGCAATTTATGACAAAAGTCAAAGGGAAGCGATCAAGATAGCCCATATGGACATTACCATGGGCCCCCTGACTAGCACCACTACAATGATAATATTGGAGCAAGATTTGGCCCAACTGTTAATTCTAGGGAGATCATGGCTAGCAGAAATTAGTGTCGTAGTCATCGTCGAGGCTAACCACTGAATAGACTTAGGGATAAATTGGGAAACCGTGCCACTAAAGCTAGGCAAAGAAAGACCCCCACCAGAGCTATACGATGAAGAGCCTCTTGAGGAATGGTATGACTATGATCATTGGTACAAAGAGGGGTCAGACTCTCATATGTTCCAGGATATGATGGGGAGAGATGCTAAGTAGCCTGTGTATGACGAGTACGTCGACTCAGACTGGTATGACCTAGAGGCTGCATTCAACTCCCTTTACCAGCACCCTCAAGTAGTCCGTGCCAGAGATGATCCTCCTCCCAAGCCACCTAATCTTGAGAAAGAAAGTGGGCTGGCCAGGGGCACCTATGAACATGATAGCCCAAGAGAGCACGGAAACCTGATGAAGGAATGTGGAAACTCACCTCAAGTGACAGCCAACAATGAAGGCCCTTTGACAAGCTCTAACTAAAGTACACAAGCCATCAAAGGCACACTAGAAGAAATAGGTCCAGATGAGTCCAATCTTGACCCCAACAAAGCAAAAACTAGGTACAAGCCAAAAGAAAAGTCAGAAGATGCGCCACCAGTACCCCGATCCTCAAAGCCAGGGGCAAGCTCCTACAGCTACCTGATAGGTATATCCTTCCATCTAGGAAAGGGAAGACGAAGCTCGACTAGCTTGACTAGGGGAAAAGTCAATTCATTCTAAAACAGGTAAATAAAACATTCATTTTCTTTCTTGTCTTTCACTTTATTTATCTTTGTTTTCCTTTGAATGCTAGACTATAAAAACAATAATAATAAATGAATCACATACTACAACTTATGGCAGTCACAACCAAAGTAGTATCAGGTTTTAAGCAAAGGATGTAATACCCAAGGAAGGTCCACTGATTGGTCATGCCAACCTGAAGATATTTTTAGATCCATGGAAGTTACACATACTCTAGAAGTACACCCTTAATCAAAATGCTAGAGCCTAGAGAGAGTCCAAGACCTAGTACTAGCTATGGAAGAGAAATGTCTTCCACATTGAAAGGAAGCTAAGCAACTAGGGTAACCCAAACCTTGTGCTACAATTACATACACCCTGCACAGGGAGATAAGAGAAAGGCAAGCTCGGAGCCTAGGCATATCATAAAACCCACTCGCCTTGTATAGTGTAACATCCTAGCATAAGTCTGAGAAGGCAGTAATGGATAAGTGCACTAGAACAACAAACTTAGAAAGCACCTAAAAGAGAGGAGTGCACGACAATCAGGTACACTGTCATAGCATAAATCTAAATGGTAGTGATGGGTGGGTACTCAAAATGGGGTGACAAAATAAGCGAGTAAGTGTGTTGTTGTAACGTAAACCAAGAAGTTCGTGATGGGCAAGCACTTACAGAAATTAATAAGCTAGGGGAACCCCAAAAGAAAAGAAAGAAATAGCCAAAAGGAGAAAAGAAAATTTTTTCAGAAAACTACAGGCACATTAGGGCCAAACACTAGCAAGTGAGACTAAAATTATAGCCAACATCGAGAGTGTGTTGTACCCTGACTCTCCCATCACACATAGGCAAGGGGGCAGGGAACCCTAGAAGCCCAAGAACTGAGTAAATAAAGGAGATAATAGTTGACTAAGGCCAGTGCAAAGTCCCAAGTCCTCAAAAGACAAAGCTTGGTGAAAAGAAAAACTCTCTCACCATGGATAATACAAGGCGGTAAAGCTAGATGAATCAAAGAGAGGGTTGTGACTACACTCATCAAAAGAATGCAAAATCCAAAAAAAAACCAAAAAACCCAAAAAAATCGAAAAATCCAAATAAATTATAAAACCTAAAAATCCAAAGTAAAAATAAAAAAAACCCAATAAAAAACCAAAAAATAAGATCAAATAATAGTGTCATGCTCCCTGCATACAAGTGAAGACTTAGTAAGTAGGGAAACAGGAACTAGTCTGGCTAGTCATGCAACAATTGACTCACTTGGAATTGAAGTTAATGTCCTACTCAAGCATGTCTCACGACTTTGTTATGTTTTATCAACAAAGACACTACTTCTATCATGATCTTTAGAGCATCCATGGATGACTCAAAATCGATGTCCATTAGGCTTCAATTTTCCACCTCTTTAGTTGAAGCGAAAACTAATTCCCTCCACCTAATTTCAAATATAGGGGAGCCAAGGATAGCACTACAATACCTTTCTTAGGCAAGAACAACTTCGCCAACCCTTATGAGGTAAGGAAAGGTATGCCTTTGATTACTACCACGTATTGTCGAGTGCGCAGGTAGAAATCTCACCAGGTGTTAGTACATCAAGTCCCACCATGATGCTGCATGAGACTCAAAGCAAAGTAGGATCATAGAATGGACTCTCGCCTTAGGAGTTCAAACAGTGTACATAGATACATCACTTCGACTAGAAGGCATGCACTGGTTTGGCAAAGGAAGGGTTTACTCCCTCACCCAGTTCTTTATTCATAAAACTCCTTTACTTGCCAAGTCGAGTTGTGGGATGATGGTCCTTTCCCGAGAGTACTGGTCACACTCGAGAACAAAAAACACTTGACCAAAACAAATTGCATCAATGTATTTTGCATTTGTCTATATGATTTGGAACCAACCATACCCTGTTGGCCTAACCGACCATATGGATTATTCATTGCACTTAGTGTTGACCTTACATTTGCATTGTTTCCTTGAATCATGCATCCATGCATTACTTCCATGACATTGGAAGTGGAGAATAGACAGAGCATTGTTCTTCAAGTGTGTTAGAAACCCTTAAAATGTGTGATCCTCCTTAAACCAATTCAAGTCCAATCTATCCATTTAGACATTCCAATATGAGTAAGCTCTCAAATGGGAAGCTACAATTATTACCTTTCTTATTTTTTGGTCGGTGATAGCGTAATATCCCCACGACCATCCTTAGTTTCTACCCTATTGAAGTGATCTTAACATGGTTGACATGGTCTCAACACCGGCTGTGACACATAGTTCCGAAACTGGCTTGACCCCTCCATGCCTGAGCCTTCAATATGATGTGTGACATTTAGCCCTAATTATCCAGTAAATGTAAACCATGTAATTAATTATAATATTTGAAAATGGTTTATTAATGGATAATTTGATATTCTGGTATTGTTGTGTGTCTTTCTCTCTATGTGTGGTTGGACGTTGGTCCCTGATTGTGTTATTGGTGTTGTGCCATGTGTGTGGCACCCGAGTTGGACCTTGGTCAGCTTGAGCACAGTGCTCCTTGATGGGTGTGCCTGTCTTCTTCCTCTCCTTTCTTCTTTTCCTCCGCCACCTGTGCCTCCACAGAAGATCTCGTGCTTGTCCAGTCTCCTCCACTGTCAACTCAGGCGGAGGGCAGCCGACAGGATTCAAGGAGGAGGAAGATATATAGGGGAGGAGGATGAGGGAGGGAAGGCAATGGCAAATGAGAGAGAGAGAGAGATAGTGGTGGAGTTAGTGCCCAGGAGGAGAGGAAATCAGAGTGCACGATTGTCGGTGGCTAGAGACTGCTACAAGCTTGCCAGAGGAGCACTACGTGGTGGTGGAGGTCGTTGGAGTGCTGATCCAGGTACGCGACCCCTTCCGTCTTTTCCTTCGTTTTGGGGAAAATGGGTTAAATATATGAAAATGATGTAAAATGCATGATAAATCATGGAAAAATAGTAGGAATGATGGAAATGATGTGAATGACTTGAATTTGTAAAGATCATGCTAGGTTGTATGATTTTTGTGGGTTTTTGGTGGAAAATAGGATGCATGCTATAGTAGCTAAGTGACAAGCTTCATGTCTTTAAGATTTTATTATGGAAAGCATACTTAATGGATTTGTGAATGGTTTGAAGTAGACTCGAAGCTCTACACCCCATGTTTAATGCATGATTTTTGGTGCGTGTTTTATGGGTCCGCCCCTCACTCCCAAGGAGGAGAAGAGTCGAGCAACTGAAGTTGGGTCGTTTTCTGTAATCATAGAAAATGGCATACCGAATTAGATTCAGTATGTCGATTTGCTGCCCAATTTTGCCTTGAGACATTGGTTTGGATGATTGAAAGGTTTTGGTCGACCGAATAAGGGAATTTTGGATGACCGACGAGAGGATCGGTCACTCATTATTGACTCAGAAAGTGGAAATCTGACAGGAATTTGGGTGACTGTGCAATTTCAGTCGACTGAATTCAGATATATTTCGGATGACCGATTGTTTCTAGTCGATCAAATCAGGAGATTTCGGTCGACGGTGGACCGATTATGGTTCGATCTACCGAATCAGTCCCCTGGCCCATATGAACAAATGTGTATGGATAATGAAAAATAGGCGGTTTAAATGGATATTGGACATGTATTAATGAGGTATTTCCCATGTGGATGACATGGAGGAATATGGAATTCAAATAAATGAAATTGAATATAGCCTTGGGCTTGAGGCCCCAAAACTAAAAAGAAATTAATAAATGTTTGGTTTAATGTGATTTTTGAGCATGAGACACAATAATGAATATGAGCACACGGTTTTACGTGGTTTTAAGCTTGGAACCTAAATAGAGGGTCAGAGTCGCATGGAAGTGACTTCCAGCAATGGAAAAGAGAATGAATAATGGCTTTGAAAAGAAAATCTAAGAGTTTTGAAAAGAAAATGATAATGTATTCAGGAGCCACGAGGGGATGGTGTCAGCAATGTGGTAGGAGTATGAGACTCTAATGAAACCAATTGTCAAATGCGACTATGGTTGGTAGTGTGGAACCACGAGGGATTGGTGTCGGCAAATTGATATGGAACCAATTGTCAGATATAACCATGGTTACTGAGTTTTGAGACGATGTAGGTTGAGCCTAGGTATATGAACCTAGGTGTTTGGGTCACCAATGGGACTTCAAAAAAAGACATATCCCCGTGCAAATAAAATGTAATTGAGGCCTATTAGCTGGGGCGGTGTCCTCCCGCATGGAAAACTTCACCGTGGTAGTTCAAGAAGGTAGGAGAAATAGTGTCCTCACCTACTGCTTGTGTGCCTGGTTATCTCTGATCATGGTAACACCAATAAGAAAAGTGAAAATAAATGGTGTGGTTTTAGCTAGAATTAGACTTGTGCCTTGTCTTAAGATTCTAGTTATGAATGAGAGTCATGTTTTAACCAGTTGCTAGCCAATGTATATGGTTTTGTTTTGAGCCTTGTGAGGCCCTGTGTTTTAGGTTGGATTTGGTCGAGAATGTGGATTTCTTGAAATGCATAAAAAGGTTTTAAAGATGCATAAATGGAAAAAGAAAATATGAGTTTTTGAGAAAAGGCATGGTTTGGATAAAGATTCCAAAAGTTTTAAAAAGAAATGATATTTTGGAATGGATATTTTGAAAACCACGTTTTGTAATAGTCTAGGCTTGTGTTTTTCTCGCTGTTTTTCCATAGTTTGTATGTGGGGCGGGTATTGGGTGACTTGGATGTCACTCATGCATGTTTTATTTGATTTTTAGGTGCAGATGGTGTAGTCCAGTTCCAGTGTCTGAGTAGGAGCCACTAGCTGCACATTGTTCCTAGAGGTGAGCCTTAGGTAGTTACAATTTGTGACACTTGGGCCTGATTATCCATTTTAATTGTAAACCACGTGATTAATTGTAATATTGTATAAATGATTTATTAATGGATAATCTATTGTTTCTTGGATGTGTGAGAGTTTGGTTGGCTTTTTGTGCACCTGTTTGTGTTTTGGAACCAATGTGGGGTCTAGTTTGAGGATGCACAGTTGCCTTGATTTGCTCGCCTGTCATTTTTTCTTTTTCACTCTCCTTCACGAGCCACCATCCCCGTCTTCTTCTTCCCCGACCCGCGCCACAACTAGACAGCGGCCCATGCCTTCCCGTCCTCTCTGACGTGATGGGGGGCCAGCACGACGTAGGAGGAGATAAAGAGGAGATGGGACAGGTGGAAGGGAGGCGGATTTACGAGAGAAGGAAGGAGAGGTGGAGCAGAGCGCAAGTTGGAGGTGGTTGTCCGTGTGGTTCACCGGCAGAGGAGCCTCACTGGGGTTACACTGGAGATTGGAGAGACTCACTGGAGTTGGGTAGGCTCGCTGGAAGAGGTACGTGGCTTCTCTTCTCCTCCGTTCTCTTCTTTTAACAAAGGAGTTAAATGCATGAAAATGGTGTAAAATGCATGTAAAATCATAGAAAAATAGTGGAATTGATGAGAATGGGTTGAATGGCATGAAAACATAGATATCATGCGGTTACGATGGAAAGTGGTAGGGTTATGCAAGATTTTTGGATGAAAGCTACAGTAGTCGTTTTTAAGCTCCATCCCTTTGTGATTTTCGTGTGGATTGTATAGTTAGTGGATTGATGAATGGTTTGAGGGGTTTTGAAGTAGACTCAAGGGTCTACACCCCATGATTTACTTGTATTCTATGATATGTGTTTGGGGAGTCGGCCGTAGGCTCCCAGTTCCGGCGAATTCGAGGGCTGGAACAGGGGAGGTGCCCTAGTCTTGGGAAATTCGGCATGCTGAACTAGGTTCGACATACTGTGTCCCTGTCAGATTTAGCCAGGATACCTGGTTTTGGTAGGCTAAAATCACCCGGTCGACTGAAACAGGGATTTTCGGTATACTGAAAATGTTTTGTGTATCGAACCAAGGATTTTCGGTATAATGAATCTGATTTTCAGTCTACCGATTTTACCATGGCCCTAATATATATATATATAAAAATGTGAATATTAAATGAAAGAAAAAGGTTTTAAATGGACGATGAACATGTGTTAGTGGTGTTTTCCTTATGTAAATGGCATGGAGGAATTTGGGACCCAAATAAGTGTATTTGGGAATGGTTTTGGGTTTAAAGCCCTAATAATGAATAAAAGTGATTGGATGTATGGTTTTTGAGTAAATATGGGCATGAGACCCAATTTATGATTTTAAAGCATGGTTTTTTATGAATTGAGTTGGGCCCCCAGAAGAGGGTCAAGTGTTGCATGGGAACAGATTCCTGCAACCAAGAGAGTGAAACGAAAATGGTTTTGAAAAGGAAAACTTAAAGAGTTTTGAAAATAAAACACTAATAATGTGTTGAGGAACCACGGGGATTGGTGTCGATAATGTGGTAGGAGTATGAGGCTCTAATGAAACCAATTGTCAGATACGACTGTGGTTGCTGAGCTTGAGATGGTGTAGGCTGAGCCTAGGTCATTGAACCTAGTTGTTTGGGTCACCGAGCTCGTGACGGTGTAGGCTGAACCTAGGTTATTGAATCTAGTTGTTCGGGTCACCGATGGTGTAGGTTGAGCCTAGGTCATTGAACCTAGTTGTTCAGGTCACCGATGGGACGTCAGATAAAGACGTATCCCAGTGCATATATGAAAGAGATTGAGGCTGGTTGGTCAGGGCGATGGCATCCTACATGGGGAATTTCATCGCGGTAGTGCAGCGAGGTAGCGGAAATGGTGTCCTCACCTACTGCTTGTGTGCCTGGTTACCCGTGATCAAGGTAACATCAACAAAGGAAAAGTGGAAATGAATAAGAAAAGAATGTGATTTCGAGAAATGAAAAAGAAATGTGGTTTGACTAGGATTGGACTTATGAATGGTCCTAAAATCTTGGAATAAAATAATGATTGTGTTTTAACTAGTTACTAGTCAGTATTTATGATTTTGGTTTTAAGCCCGAGAGGCATTGTATTTTAGGCTGAATCTGGTTGGAAATGCGGTTTCTAAAGATATGAGTTTTGAAAGTAGTTTTGGTCTTAGGAAGAGCAATAAAAAGAAAGATGAGTTTTGAGAAAGAATATGGTTTTGGAAACAATTTCTAGATATTTTAAAAAGAAAAAGGGAACGATGTTTTAAAATGAATTTTCAAAAAGGAAAATCAAGTTTTATAAAGTATAAGTGGTGTTTTTAGTATAATGTTGTCGGATTTTGTTGTTTGTATGTTTGGGGCGTACTAGGTGACTTAGATGTCACTCATGCGTGCTTTGTTTAGTTTCAGGTGCAGATCATGTGCAGTCGAGTTCCAGTGCCGAAGTCGGAGCTTCTAGCCGCACATCGTTTCTTGGAACTGAGCCTTAGTTACAGTTATTTAATTTTACTGTAATTAGTGTAATTTTGCTTATGATACTATGATTTAGGTAACGTGCCTGGGTCCGAGGTGTTACATAGTTATTAGATTTATGCTGTAATTATTGTAATTACTTGTGATACTATGATTTAGGTAGCGTACCCGAGTTTGAAGCATTGCAGAGCGGTATCAAAGCTAAGGTTACACCTAGTGCACTGGCTTAATGATGTCTGGTCTAGTGGCTCCGTGGGACTGCACAGTAGAGAGTCCTGCATCTGATTTTTGATGTTGTTTTCCTTTGTTATGTTGGTAGGAAGATGTCTCATCGAGGTCGTAGTCATGGTAAGGACCTAGTGCTCGACTCTGAGGTAGGAAAGGGCAGTGCTTGGGGGGAACACGACAAGAGTTTAGCGAGATGATGTGGGGTTTTGCCCAGTCCTTTGGCAGCAGTAGCAGGTATGAGGCGAAAGGAGACCCATGGGTCAAGTAGTTCCACCAGCTGGGTGCGCCGACTCTAGATGGACACGACACACCAGGGGAGTGTGAGGCTTGGTTCTTGGAGGTAGAGAAGATCCTAGAAAGGATCGAGTGTCCAGTAAAGAAGTGGGTCTGGATCGCAGCATTTCAGCCCAAGGACGCTGCAGATTAGTGGTGGAAGGCTATGCGCCGTACCAAGTTTCCGAATGTGGACCTACTAATGATCTCTTAGGAGGAGTTCCGAGAGGTGTTTTATGAGTGGTTCTTATCTGAGCTCAAGAGGGTCAAGCTAGACAGAGAATTCCGGAACCTGAAGCAGGGAAGCTTGTCAGTGGTTGAGTATGAGTCATCCTTCCTTTGGCTGGAGCAATTCTCTAAAGCTGTGGTTTTTGAGAAGAATAGAGCCAAGAAGTTTATGGAAAGAATTAATCTAGCACTAAGATCCAGATTCATTGGCTTTCGATGTCAGACCTTGCCAGATGCCATTGAGCTTGCAAGCCACTATGAGGATGATCATAGGCTGTTCGAAGAGGAATACCCTAGGAATAATAAGGGGAGGAAGTCCATCTCTTGACCTTCTGTCACTGGAGCACCCAGTTCTGGGAGTTCTGGTAGCTCCAGGAAGACGCAAAAGGAGCGGCCCGCATCTAAAAGAGAAGAAAGTGTAGGTTTCAACCAAGTTGGTTCGAGCAACGGCCCAAAGGCAGGACCTTGCCACGTCTGTGGTAAGAAGGGGTACGTAGCGGCACAATGTTGGCATAGGTAGAGAAGTTTAGACAATGTAGTGTGCTACAACTGTGAGAAGTCTGGACACCATCAGAAGGACTGTCCCAATCTACTAAAGCCTGCGAGAGATGTGCCTCGTCAGCCAACCAAAGGGAGAGTGTTCTCCATCAGGGAGACTGTCCTGATGTCGGTCCATCAGGAGATGTTGTGGAAGGTGAGAATTAGTATGGCCATATGAGTTGAATCCTGTCTTGTAATAATGGATTCTATATGTAATCAACACTATATTTTTTTATGACTATGATTATGATTATGGTTATGGTGTGTTGATGTTAAGATATTTTCTTGTGGCTGACCAGATGGCCTGATTCCTATTCGACTCTAGGAGTTCATTTTCTTTCTTCTCTGAGTCATTTGCTGCTGAGATCGGGACAAGGCCAACTACGTTGGCATTCCACTTGGATGAAGTCACTCTATTAGGAGAGCATAGTCTAACGCAAAGATATTTGAGACCAGTTGATGTTTAGTTGGGAGACAGGAATTTTCAGGCTAGTTTGATCTTGATGGACATGCAGGATAATGATGTCATCCTATTGATGGATTGGCTGGCACAGCATTTAGCCATGATTGATTGTGCTAAGAGGAGAGTTCTGATAGAGTGTCTAGGTCAAGGCTGGTGTGTGGTGTAAGGTACCAGACCGGGTGAGCCCAGAAGGTGATATCTTCAATCAAGGCCTACCGTCAATTGGCGAAGGACTGTGTGGATATTTGGCGTGTGTGACTGTTTCTACTTCGTCTGTGTTTTGAGTTCAGGATTTGCCAGTGTTACAAGAATATCTTAATGTTTTCCTAGAGGAATTGCCTGGTATGCCATCACATAGGGAAATGGAGTTTGTGATTGATCTTGTGCCAAGATCAGGTCCTATTTCAAAGGCTCCATACAGGATGGCACTCGCTGAATTGAGGGAGCTTCAGAATCAGCTGCAGGAACTGATGGACATGGGATTTATCCATCCTAGCGTTTGACCTTGGGGAGCATCGATACTATTCGTTAAGAAGAAGGATGGTTTACTTCAACTCTGCATAGACTATCGAATGTTGAACCAGATCACTGTCAAGAACAAGTATCCACTACCCAGGATTGTTGATTTGTTCAATTAGTTACAAGGAGCATCAATGTTTTCCAAGATAGACTTGAGATCCAGATATCATCAGTTGCAGATCAGTGAGCCAGATGTGTAGAAAACAGGCCCCACTGTTATGGACATTATGAGTTTTTGGTTATGCCACTCAGTTTGACGAATGCTCCAGTTGCCTTCATGGACCTGATGACTAGGGTGTTTAGGCCTTATTTGGACCAGTTTGTGTTCATCTTTGTGGATGATGTCTTGGTATATTTTCTAGATGTTCAGACCAACTAGAGGCATTTGAGGATCATACTGGAGACACTGAGATAGCATCAGCTCTATGCCAAGTTCTCCATGTGTGAGTTTTGGCTAGAGGAGGTATCTTTCCTTGGTTATATTATCTCAGGAGAAGGCATCACGGTAGACCTAGCCAAGGAAGAGGCTGTGAACAATTGGCCCAGACCGAAGACAGTGACTGAGATTAGAAGTTTCCTCGGCATGGCAGGATATTATCAGAGATTCATCCAGGATTTCTCCAAGATTGTCGCACCAATGATCAGACTGACTAGGAAGGAAGTGCACTTTGTATCGGATTGGTAGTGCGAGGAGAGCTTCAATGAGTTGAATGCTCATTTGCTGTCAACCCTAGTTTTGACTTTACCTTCTGGGAGTGGTGGTTTCATAGTTTACAGTGATGCTTGTGGGATTGATTTGAGCTATATACCGATGCAGCATGGTAGGATGGTGGCATATGCCTCGCACCAACTAAAAAATCATGAGAAGAACTATACCACCCAAGACTTGGAAATGGTAGTTGTGGTGTTCGCCTTAAAGATTTGGAGGCATTATCTCTATAGTGAGCATTTTAAGGTGTATACAGATCACAAGAGTCTGAAGTATATCTTCACTCAAAAGGATTTGAACCTGAGACAGAGGCGCTAGGTGGAGTACATCAAGGATTATGACTTCAACTTGTCATACCACCTAGGGAAAGCAAATGTCGATGTAGATGCTCTGAGTAGACACACTCATGTCATGGCCAGCCTGATGATCCATGAATGGAAGTTGTTGAAGGGATTAATGGAGTGCAGACCTCAAAGACAGTCTTAGGGAGCTGCCAAAGTTGTGTTGGTGAATTTGTCTATTCGTTCGAGGATGATCGAGGCGATTGTCGCCACTCAGCAGTATGATTCTTTTGTGCTAGATATATGGAGGAAGTTGAAAGCTTGGAATGCCCCTTCACTTTTTAGTTGAGGTAGACGGTGGGTTGAAGTACGACTTGAGGTTGTGTGTTCCTCAAGTGGAGGAAATCAAGAATAGTTTGCTTAATGAAGCTCACCGCTCCAGATATACCATTCGTCCACAAAGCATCAAGATGTATAAGGACCTGAAAAGGAACTTCTGGTGGTCTGGGATGAAGAGGGAAATTACTAAGTATGTGACGAAGTGTGAAACTTGCCAGATGATAAAGATAGAATACCAAAAGTCTGAAGGGACTTTGTAGCCTCTAAACGTTCCCGTGTGGAAATGGGAAAATGTGTCGATGGATTTTGTGATGGGTTTGCTGAGGACCTGAAGAAAGAATGATACAGTTTGGGTGATTGTGGATCGTCTGACAAAATCGATACATTTCTTGCCAATAAGGGTGAATCTTCCCATGACAAAGCTGGCAAAGTTGTATGTTGTAGAGATTGTGAGACTACATGTCATCCCTGTGTTTATCGTGTCAGACAAAGACACGGATTCACATCAAAGTTCTGGAGAGCTTTATAGGAGGCTTTTGGTACAGTGCTGAGTTTTGGTACTGCCTTTCACCCCCAGACAAATGGTCAGATAGAGAGGACCATCCAGACACTAGAGTACATGCTAAGGACTTGTGCCTTAGACTTTAGTTGTAGCTGGGAGGATCATCTGCCTCTGATCAAGTTTGCATATAATAACAGTTACCACACCAGTATTAGGATGGCACCAAATGAGGCATTGTATGGAAGACCTTATAGGACACCTACTTGCTGGAGTGAGGTGGGTGAGAGATAGGTAGTTGGCCCTAAGATCGTACAATAGTACGAGGGCAAGGTGGACTTGATAAGGAAGAGGTTGTTGTCAGCCTATAGCCGCAGAAGAGTTATGCAGATAGGAGGCGGAGACCTCTAGAATTCGAGGTAGGAGACTTTGTGTTCCTGAAGGTGTCACCAACCAAAGGAGTGATGCGGTTCAAAAAGAGAGACAAGCTGAGCCCTAGATATATTGGATCGTATCAGATCACCAAGAGGGTTGGTGAGGTGGTATACAAATTAGATTTGCCTCCGAAGTTGGCCAGTGTACACAACACCATCCATGTGTCCATGTTGAGCAAAATGTTTGGTTGATGCATCCCAGATTATACTAGTGTAGCTAGAGGAGATGTAAGAGGACCTGTCTATGGTTGAGAATGCATTTCAGATACTGGACAGGAAAGAGCAAGTCCTCAGGAATAAAGTGATTTCATTGGTGTTGGTTCAGTGGCAACATCATGGTACAAAGGAGGCGACCAGGGAGTGCGAGGTGGACAACTAGAAACAGTACCCCCTATATGTTTTATTAGAGATGAATTTCTAGGACGAAATTCTTATAAGAGGGGTAGGATGTGACATTTGGGCCTAATTATCCAGTAAATGTTAACCATGCAATTAATTGTAATATTTGAAAATGGTTTATTAATGGATAATTTGATATTATGGTATTGTTGTGTATGTCTCTCTCTCTCTATGTGGATGAATATTGGTCCTTGATTGTGTTTCTGGTGTTGTGCCATGTGTGTGGGACCTGTGTTGGACCTTGATCAGCCTGAGCATAGTGCTCCACGATGGGTGTGCTCGTCTTCTTCCTCTCCTTTCTTCTTTTCCTTCGTTTTAGGGAAAATGAATTAAATACATGACAATGATGTAAAATGCATGATAAATCATGGAAAAATAGTAGGATGATGGAAATGATGTGAATGACTTGAATGTGTAGAGATCAGACTAGGTTGCATGATTTTCGTGGGTTTTTGGTGGAAAATAGGATGCATGCTATAGTAGCTAAGTAACAAGCTTCATGTCTTTAAGATTTTATTGAGGAAAGTATGCTTAATGGATTTGTGAATGGTGTGAAGTAGACTAGAAGGTCTACACCCCATGTTTTATGCATGATTTTTGGTGCGTGTTTGATGGGTCCACTCCTCACTCCCAAGGAGGAGAAGAGTCGGGTAGTTGAAGGTGGGTCGTTTTCTACAAATGTAGAAAACGGCATATCGAATTGGATTCGATATGGCGATTTGCTACCTAGTTGTACCTTGAGCCACTGGTTTGGATGATCGAAAGGTTTCAGTTGACTGAACTAGGGAATTTCGGACGACCAACGAGAGATTGGTCACCCATTTTTGACTCAGAAAGGGGAAATCTGACAGGAATTCGGGCGACCGTGCAATTTCGATCGACTGAATTCAGATATATTTCGGACGACCGACTATTTCCAGTCGACCAAATCAGGAGATTTCGGTCGACTGATTATGGTTCGGTCTACCGAATCAGTCCCTTAGCCCATATGAATTAATGTGTATGGAAAATGAAAAATAGGTGGTTTAAATGGATAATGGACATGTATTAATGAGGTATTTCCCATGTGGATGACATGGTGGAATATGAAATTCAAATAAATGAAATTGAATATGGTCTTGGGCTTGAGCCCCAAAAATGAAAAGAAATTGATAAATGTTAGGTTTAATGTGACTTTTGGGCATTAGACCAAATAATGAATATGAACGCATGGTTTTACGTGGTTTTAAGCTTGGGACCCAAATAGAGGGTCAAAATTGCATGAAAGTGACTTCCAGCAATGAAAAGAGAATGAATAATGGCTTTGAAAAGAAAATCCAAGAGTTTTGAAAAGAAAATGATAATGTATTTTGGAGCCACGAGGGGATTGTGTCGGTAATGTGGTAGGAGTATGAGACTCCAATGAAACTATTGTCAGATACGATCATGGTTGTCAGTGTGGAAACACGAGGAGTTAGTGTCGGTAAATTGGTATGGAACCAATTGTCAGATATAATTGTGGTTACCGTGTAGGCTGAGCTTGGGTATATGAACCTAGGTGTTTGGGTCACCAATGGGACATCAGAAAAAGACATATCCCCGTGCATATGAAATGTAATTGAGGCTTGTTGGCCGGGGCGGTGTCCTCCCCCATGGGAAACTTCACCCTGGCAGTGCAGGGAGGTAAGGGAAATGGTGTCCTCACCTACTGCTTGTGTGCTTGGTTACGTCTGATCATGGTAACACTAATAATAAAAGTAAAATTAAATGGTGTGGTTTTAACTAGAATTAGACTTGTACCTTGTCTTAAGATTCTAGCTATGAATGAGAGTCATGTTTTAACCAGTTGCCAGCCAATGTATATGGTTTTGTTTTGAGCCTTGTGAGGCCTTGTGTTTTAGGCTGGATTTGGTCGAGAATCTGGATTTCTTGGAATGCATAAAAAGGTTTTAAAATGCGTAAATTGAAAAAGAAAATATGAGCTTTTGAAAAGGAGCATGGTTTGGATAGAGATTCCAAATGTTTTAAAAAGAAATGATGTTTTGGAATGGATGTTTCGAAAACCACGTTTTGTAATAGTCTAGGCTTGTTTTTTCTCGATGTTTTGGCGTGGTTTACGTGTGGAGCTTGCACTGGGTGACTTGGATATCAGTCATGTGTGTTTTGTTTGGTTTTCAAGTGCAGGTGGTGTAGTCCAGTTCCAGTGCTCGAGTAGGAGCCACTAGCCGCACATTGTTTTTGGAGGTGAGCCTTAGTTAGTTAAAGTTATTAAATTTATGCTGTAATTATTGTAATTGCTTGTGATACTATGATTTAGGTAGCGTACCCTAGTTCAGGGCATTACAGAGTGGTATGAGAGCTAAGATTACACCTAGTGCACTAGCTTGGTGATATTCGGTTTAGTGGCTCCGTGAGATTGCACAGTAGAGAGTCTTGCACCTGATTTTGATTGTTGTTTTCCTTTGTTGTGCTGGAAAGAAGATGTCTCGTCGAGGCGGTTGTCACAGAAAGGCTCTAGTGCTTGACTCTGAGGTGGGAGAGGGTAGTGCTTGGAAGGGAATGTAGTGAGAATTTGGCGAGATGATGTTGGGTTTCGCCGAGTCCTTTGGCAGCAGTAGCAGGGATGACGCGAATGGAGACCCATGGGTCAAGTAGTTCCATTAGTTGGGTGCGTCGACTCTAGATGGGAACAGCACATTTGAGGAATGTGAGGCTTGGTTTCTTGAGATAGAGAAGATCCTAGTGGGGATCAAGTGTCTAGTAGAGAAGTGGGTCCAAATTGCAGCATTTCAGCTCAAAGGCGCTACGAATAAGTGGTGGAGGGCTACGTGCCGCATCAAGTTATCGAATGTGGACTTGCTGATGATCTCTTAGGAGGAGTTTCAAGAGGTGTTTTATGAGAGTTCTTCCTTGAGCACGAGTGAGAAAAGCTGGACTGAGACTCCGGCTTTCATATTTGCACTTTTCATTCACTTGTGTGGCTTGTACTTGTTTGCGCTTGATATTACATTGCTTGTGTTGTGCATACCTTTGTTGGGTGTCTTTCATGCCTTTTGGTCTGATGGTTGTTTTGTTTTACACAAATACGCTACATCACAACTTGCACATGACATGCTTTGTGCCTTTTGCTATGATGTTGGCTTTTCTTTTCACCACCATGAACACATTACACCAGCACATGCCATGATCCTGCCTTTGATGTAATGTATGATGTTTGCTTTCCATGATTGGGTGTTTTCGTCCCCTTTCTGCATCTACCATGCCTAAGAAAGTAGAGACATGCTTGCTTCCCCCTACTGGCTTAAGTTAAAATCCACAAGAAAAAGCAACATCTAGGAACAACTAGAGACAAACATATGCCTATTCCCTTATTTGGTTTAATAAAATGCAAGTAAAACACACCAAGCATATTTGTATGAATGGTTCATATAGGTGCATGCATCTTCTCTTCTCCTTAGTCCACCTACAGTTTGCGAAGGGTAGTCCTGGTTTCTTGTTCTGTCGCTTTGGTGTAGGACATGGTGCTGATCTACCCTCCCTTGTCTGAGGTCATGTCGGTGTTAGTAGAGGGTACAACCCATGCTTTGGCAGGGTCGAGGCTCCAAATGCACCACTGTTCCATTGCTTTGGCATAGGACAGAACCTTACTTCCTGGCCTTGAGTCGAAGACCCATAATACCCATGAGAGAGTTCGGAGTAGACGGCCTACTAGGAAACACATAGATGGTGAGAGAGTGCATAGTAGTTGCATCCATGTGCATGCATGCCATTCATACCACTTTAATAAACATCACATGACTTTTATTTATGTCGCAGGTTTTGACTTTGGTCTTGTTGTCTTTCGACCACGCAGGTCAGTGAGGGAGTTCCCTAGCCAGATCTCGAGCGCTCCTTCTGGTATCCCTGTTGCGACTGCTCTTTGCCATCCTTCCCTAAGTCATCCATCGCTTTCGACGATAGCTCGTCGTAGGATTCAACCCCTTGTTTACCACCATAGTCTTGTCATCACTCGTTCTCGATCAGCTATGGCCCAAAGCGTTGATGACACTCACCCCAATGCTATCATGGAGGAGATCTCCACCTCAGTCCCTTTCACTCCGACTGTTACATCCGTGGTCCTATCATCTTTTTTTGTGCACCACTTCCTGGTGCAGGAGGAGCCCACTCCTTTTCCTACAGGGTTTCAACAGGCTATCAATCAGGGACCAGTCATTGAGTCATCCATCGTAGCTCATCACGGTGACCGCCACTAGGGTCCCTGAAGCACTGCTGACCATCACCTACCCTCAAAGTCACTCCACCCTCGACACTCAGCTTGCTATGGTGGCTTTAGTCGTAGGTTCCCTGCCTCTTGGACAATCTGCGTCTGTACCTCCTTTTGCTTTGGGTTAGTTGTTCATCCCGTTCCACGGTGTTGCCGTCGATGGGTCTTGGACTATGCAGGCAAAGCAGTTGATGACCCTCAGATAGAGGCTCTAGGGCATGGCTTGGTCCTTGAACCCCAATATGGTTTTTCCTGTTGCCACCCCTGAGGTTTTGGCGTAGCCCCACTTAGCTTTATAGGCTCACCCCACAGCACCACCGCCTCAGCCATTGCCCCAACTCCTTATTGCTTCGGCAATGAGGGTGACACCTCTGCCTCCTCCACCACCATAATACACCGCACAACATATGACTCCCATCTCTAGTGGTTAGCCTGATGGGTTGGTAGGGGCACAACATCCACAGAGCCCACTACTTCGGACCACTCCCACACAGTCGTCGTTGTTCCATCATCCTACACCACCCACTATACAACATTTGACCTACCTTACATCCATGCATCAACAATTATCATCACCATCATTCATACCATCCCACATTGCACCCACGTACGAGTATGCTGGCCATCGTGATGCGACACCAAGCATTGTGATGGTGGATCCGAAAGAGCATTCAGGTGCGACTCATCCAGTGTACGTGGTCACCGCCCCGGCTACACCACCCTCGCTGGTAGTAAACTCAAACGCCCTCCTTACTAGGATGGATGATCTCGAGAAAGCACTACATCTAGTGCAGAGTGGTGATCAAGACTTGGGACGACCTCAATATGGCATTCATGGAATAGTACTCTTTCAATCTGGATCTGGTCTCCAAGCACAAGGACTTGATCGCCATTAAGCAAAGACCCAACGAGCCATTTGGGGAGTAAGTTGGTCATTGGCGCGCCCTTGCTTCTAAAGTCAGGGATAGGCCTCTCTGATGAGGAGTCAATCAAACTCATCATTTGAGGAGTGCAGCCAGTCGTAGGGCCTTTGTTGAGCATCTAGCCAATCACTAGCTTTGGATCATTGATTCGGGCAAGCACGCATGTGGAAAGCTCATTGTGTAGCAGTAATTTCTCTACGCTCGCTGCATTTGCCAATCAAGCTATCGCTGCTACTCCCAATAACAACAACAACAGCCACTACGACACTAACCCCCATTAGTTTCAGATGAAGGACCAACCCAAGGCTGTCGTGGCATACATCGGAGCTCCAGCTGCACTAGGAAATCCATCT
The DNA here is from genome assembly GCA_024699735.1 of Posidonia australis. Lineage (NCBI taxonomy): Eukaryota > Viridiplantae > Streptophyta > Magnoliopsida > Alismatales > Posidoniaceae > Posidonia > Posidonia australis. Next base: position 46,444 of record JAMKQA010025722.1, read on the forward strand.
AGGTGGCCAAGCCCGAATCAAATAGTGTATAGGCCTGCACCTAGTACACAACATACACCACAGTTCACTACCACACCCCAGTCGGTATATCCAGCCCCACCGGCTGTGCAAGGACAAAACCATGGGTAGAGACAGCCAGTCCTGCAAGGCGTAACTACACTCCTTTGATTGAGTTGTTGAGTGCCATCCTACCAAAGGTCATGTCACTCTTGATGCTGCTGGAGGTTCATCCACCACCAAACCCCCTTCTGCTGTGGTATAAAATGAACCTATACTGCAACTTTCACCAAGTCGTGGGGCACTCGATCAACAGTTGTTTCACCTTACGACAGGTGATTCAGGATTTGATTGACCATAAGGTCATCATTATCAACACACAGGAGGTAGGCGCAACATCTACACCAGCACCTACACCCTCACAGGTACAATCTTCACACCCTTGCATTGTGAACAAACCTTTGCCTAGTCACGATGCCAGAACTTCAGGGATTCATGCCATCTTTCCCTCGGGTTCTACCACATTCATGACAGACCCTTCTTCTCTTATCTTCTTGGTCCATGAGTCTCCTCTTGTGCATCGTTGTCAGTCAGTTTTGTCCGGCCTTGAGTACACAATCGATATGATCTAGTTGACCGCAAGGTCGGAGTGCGCCACCACGTTCGCCACCATGCAATCGAGGGCTCCCACACCTATTTGCCTACTTGCCAAACCAGAGCCCACATGGTTCACCCAGCTTAGAGCCCAGCAAGCTCTTTTCCCAGCAAACCCGTCAACAGTCGTACTTGAGCTAGCAGCTCATGCTTCTTTGGTCCTTAACTTGACCAAAGATACCCATTGTGTCCCCTATGACTACACCACAGAAATGTGTGTCGAGGTCACGTGGTCAAGGATAGTGTACAAGCCTACAACACCAGCTACTAGATTGAGCCACCTAAACCCCCTCCATTCACAGCCCATAAGCCAACCACCTCAGCCTATCGCAGAAGAAGACCCTGCCAACACCACCAATAGCCTCTGTAGACGTTACCGTCCAGCTAGAAAAGGTCAAGGCCAACATCTCCATTTGGGACCTCATTCATACATTTGCAAAACATCGAGAGGCCTTCCTAAGGGTTTTCCAAACAGACCATGTATCCCCCACAATAGAGCCGACCACCCTCGAAACTATGGTTAGCATGATCGCAGTCCCCGAGGTTATTTCGTTCTCCAATGAAGAGTTGCCTTCGGCAGGGGTTAACCATAATCAACCCTTATTTGTCACAGTGCAATATCAAAGCTTCCGCATCCCCTTGAGGCTGGTGGATAACAGAGTGGGTTTAAATGTCTGCCCCCTGTGTACGACACACAAAATCGGATTCAAAGCTGAGGACATCACACCAGCCACCAAGGGAATGACTGCTTTCAATAACACACACCATGATGCCCTAGGGATTCTAGTTATTCCTCCCACTATCGAGCCAACTGTATTCGATGTGTAGTTCTACATTGTGGAGCTAGAGCCATCTTTCAATCTTCTGCTTGGGTGCCCTTGGCTACTCAAGCATCAAGTGATCCCTTCGACTCTCCATCGCATGGTCAAATTCTGGTGGGGCAATGACATTGTCGTTGTCATGGTGGAAGACCTTGAGAAGGAGAAGGTCAATACTGTGTCTTCTGTAGATCCCTGGACTATCCACTTTGACCCCAAGTCCATAGATGTCATGTTTAGCGTTAATATGTTAGAGCTAGTCAACTTTATGCTCGCTCTTGAGCATGTCAGCCATCTAATCGTTTGCAACAACCCCTGTTTAATGGTTGAAAACTTGTATTGCAAATGGGGATACCATAAAGGAGCACCACTCAAGCGGTATAGCCAGGGAATCGTCAAGCCCATCTCGATAGAGGAACAAAGGGAGCGCGAAAGACTCGACTACGAAGGACACCCCTCGAAATTGGGCTTGTGGAAATGCCTGTAGCTCGGTTTGACTAACTTTGTCAACGTATGTTGCCTAGATCCAAACTAGAGTCAAGCTATGACAACATCAGCACGTTAGGACACACCCCAACAGTCACAAGAATGGATCTGCATCGAAGACTACTACACAGAAAAGGAGCAGTTTGTGGAAGAAGTTGCGCAGTGCTCAGTTAGTGAGACTCACAGATACCTCATGCTAGCGCTGTCAGAGCAAGAAATGCCACATTTGCAGTGCTTGTTACAAATTCAACGACAGAGGCTCTGTCAATCTTAGTTTCGGGAACAGTCTCACCCAACTTATTAGCTCATCAGTCAGCCACCATGTTAGGGTCTGTTTGAAAATCAGCAACAGGGTAAGGACCACAGTAATCTTGCCCATACTATGTCGATCTGCCTTCGGATAGTGAAGAAGCAGACATTGTGGATGCACAGATAGACAACTTGGTCAGTGACCTTGAGGTCTTGTTCCAGGAGTAGCTAGCCGCCCTAGCAGAGGATGTTGCTGAGCATGACCGAGACAGGAAGGGAAAAGTAGTTATGGTGGAAACAGAGTTAGCCATCACCCACCACCAGCAAGACCAACCCTCCATCATGGTCTTGACAGAACCAAAGAGAGCACCCACTAGACCAGTTGAGTTAAACACTTTGTAGCCAGGAGGCTAGTCCAAGTGGTATTGGTAGTCAAAACCTCACCACAAGTAGGGTGAGGGTCAAAAAAAAGATCCTCAGCGAGGCTTCGGGGAGAGCACAGGCGGCATCACTCATATCAATCAGCAGTAGGATAGCCACCACTCAATATCACTCCTTGTACATAGTAAGGAAAACCCAAAAAAATTTGAAAAAATAGAAAACCCAAAAAATTAGAAAAGCAAGAAAACCCAAAAAAATTGAAAAAACCAAAGAGATAGTAGAGGTAGAAGAACATTCCACCACACTGGCAACACCCACAGAGACAGTGGTCGCACATTGCAAATAGAAAGACACTAAAGTTAGTGTGACCACCGCGAGATGCCACCAAGAACAAGAGATAGAAGACATTGCCACCTCGCAGGTTGCAGTCCTAACCTTCCCATAGGAAATCCTGCTAGAGCTTACAGTGTACGAAGACGAGGATGATCCAAATAGCGAAGAGGACTGTAATACCATGTTGGAACCCTAGTTAAGTGATAATGATCCAAAAGGCTCGAATCTACACGTGGAAGAGGAAACCATGACAGTCAACGTTGGCACAGTCGAGGATGTCAAGGAGGTACTGTGACCATGCTGGTGGAACCCTTGCGCGGCTCTCCTACTACTCCGTGTGCAGAAACACACGAGGAGATCTAATACGGTCACAGTGAAGATGGTGAATCCGGAAGAAGAGATAAGACCCAGAAACACCAAAGGGAAGACAAAAAGGATAAGTAAAGGAGTCACCACCTAGTCTTTTAATGGAAAGACGAGGAAAACCAAAAACAAAACAAAATCAAGAAACAAAACAAAATGCAGAATGCATGTGTGATCCGTGCCTAATGGATAATGCAAGATGAATGCGGGCCAGAGAAAGGGTAAGGATTCTGGTTACGCATGGGGAAGGGGTTAGGCACCCCCAT
>JAMKQA010025723.1:0-32406 GCA_024699735.1 Posidonia australis
TGATGCACAGAAAACCACCCACAACCACACACAACCAAGAAACAACAGATTATCCATTAATAAACCATTAAACACAATATTACAAATAATACATGGTTTATTAAATAAAAATGGATAATCTGGCCCTGATGTTACAGGGCCCACGAGGGGCGAGGGATACCTCGCCAGAATCGCATACCTGCCCACGAGATTTCCGCCTACGACGCTTATGGGGACGCCCAGAGGAGCGAGATCTACCTAGAGGTAGATGAATTTCAAGAGGATCCTCAGCAAAGAGGCTACATTTGAAGGCCTCCCAGTCGAAGCTTGTTGCTTGCCGAAGCAGTTCCGCTTCTCGGAGGCTGAAGCTTAGCAATCGCACCCGGCAGTGGCGCATGATTTAGAGGAGAGATGACTTCGAGTAGAGCTAGGGTTTTTCGCCAGAGTTTTTTGGTCAAAACACCCTGTGTTAAACTATGTTGATCATAGCTTGATTGATGGTCTCATTGGCTACATTTTTTAACATGCATCTTTCTAGTACTTGTTGAGAAGGAAGTAAACGTGAGAAAGATATGCATATTAGCTTCCTCACCATTGCAAATATTTTATCAAACATGTTGATTGCAGGGACTAAGACATAAAAATGTAGAAGTGCGACTTGAACAAATAAGAAAGTAACTTCAACTCGTCTTTAATTATGTAGATACCACCCATAATGGTCTTGTTTGTGTCTGGATACGACCAAGGTTACTAAAATGGGGCTCAGTAAAAGTATACGTAGACAATCATTTCAGATCACCTGTGGAGTCCTCCATTCCCCTCTCTATCCCTTCTACATCAAGAATCCCATCTGGAAATGATCTTCAGAACTCACTGGAGAATTTGGAAGAATGATGTGGTTCTCTTTACAGAAGAAAATATTTGTGATACATTTTGTTTTGTTCCATCATAATTTTGACACTCTGTTATGGCTGTCATGTCAGAGGCTCTGTAATACTTTAACTAAGACTCTATTTCTTACCTGGCATTTAAGCCGATGAAATACTATATATCTAAACCGTTAACAAAAAAAAAAGAAAATGTTAGCTAAGTTTTAAAAAAAACGAGTTGATGCAAATTTATTGAGGACATATGAATAGTTTTGTTGTATATGCATTGTTGCATCTACAGTCTCACCTTGCAAGCATTTTATCAAGCGAGTGGGTTACAAGATGTACATGCCCGAGTGAGGCTTGAGAGTAGTAGAAGTTTCAAGAAGCCTGCCAAAGGAAACAAATGCAATATTTAATCAAGAAGATGTTGCGCAATAAGAACTAAACTAGAATCTCAAAAAAAAAAAAAGGAAAGAAAGAAAGAACATACGTGTCATTAAGGTAAACGACAGATAGAAATGCTAACATGATGGTCTACCTTGTAAAATACTACTAAAGAAAGAGAAGACCCAAGAAGCGAGTGCAATACAACGGAATCCCAGTTAATAAGAAAAATATAAGAACAAGGACGGAGTAGAACAAGAATACTCTTTCATAAAGGAAGAAGAAGAAGATGATGATGATGATGATGAATGACAAACCTAAAAGAGAGTTTCCACCAACAAAAATTCCAGAGCAATTCTGAGATACAACAAAACAAGGCCTCATTATTTAAATATATTTTATAATTGATAGATTTTATTCCTACCAAGCATTTGCAAAATCAAAACCAAAAAATATTTCCCTTCCAACTCTTTCATGGATATTTGCAAGAATAATATTGATCCATGTACAACTATTTGCTGACCAAAAAATTGCAACGCCTCATCCAAGTAGATGCTATGATATCCATTTACAAAAACATAAATTGACAAAGCCACATAACCGGCTACACCTTCACCTTACTACCTCCGCTCGAGCAAGGCTCCCTCCTCTGCCGTGGTTCTCTCTGCGAGCCCCGCGGCTGGTAAAGCTCGCCGTCGGTCGGTAATACCTTTCCCCTCTTCTTCGTTGACTGTCTCGGATCTGGGAAGTCGTAAGAGGAAGGCGGCTGCCCCTCCCCCCATCCCAGATCCCCGATCTGATCTCAGTGGTCGGGACATATCCCCCCCTCCTTCCTCTGGTCTCAAACGGGGTGGATCCCCTTCGGTGGTCACCAGACCGTCTAGATCTGGTGTTCTGGTGATAAAATACGGTGCCTTTGTTTCTTTTCATCTTGATTCCATGGTCGCTATGAATATTTCTGTGGATTGCATGTTTTTTACTAAATATTTGGCACCGATCTGGTATTATTCGGTGAGATGGTGTTCAATGCGATCTAGTGATTTTGCCCCTTCTGGCTCAGTAGATCTGGAGCATTTCTATTACATTGCCATGAGATTGCCTGCTATTATTGTTATGGATGAACTTTTAGATAACGATAGATCTGAGTTGGGAGCTTCTTTTTGTCCCCTTGGAACACTATGTTCAGATGATATGCTTCCCTTTCCTCTAGATCCTGTTTATTCTCCTTTGTCGCCGGCGAGCTCGGTCCCGCCGGTGGGATTCCAGCGAGGGGCTCTGCGTTATATGAGTGGAGTCTGGCAGAAGGACGGTCTCGTTGACTCCTCGGGTTCCGTATGGGGTTACTCTCGGTATTTTCCCCTGGTTATTAAGAAGGTGTTTAATTCGAATGTTGGGTCTAACGAGGATTTGGAGGATAATTTTAATGTTGGTTATGATAATATCGTGGTTTCGTCGGTGAAGGCTGATTCGGTGGGACCAGCGCATATCCCTGAGTCAAACGACGTGATTACTTTACCCCTTTCACTTTCCTTTCCTGTCTTATCGGGCATTAATATTTCTTCTCCTGGTTCTCAAAACGGCGCCTCTCCCATGTTTAATAATATATCTTCGTCGATTTTGCTGTCTGAAATCCCTGTGACAGCGATTCCGTCAGAAAATCCAGTGATTTTTTCTGACATCCTCTCTGGCGATACCAACTACATCGGTAGTGGCTCTCGTTTTGCCGCTCTTCTTTCCTCCCCTTCTTCCGGATCAGATCATTTCCCTGAGGCGGTATCTCCCGGGTGGACGCTGGTGGAAAAGAGAAAAACAATGCCTTCTTCTCTGGTACGATTTTGTAAAGATAATAATTGTTGCTTCCAATGTGGTCTGAGGGGCCATATTAAGAGCGCCTGCAGATTTGTGGGTCATTGTTATCGTTGTAAAGCAGCGACTCATTCCATTGTCATTTGTAAATTTTTTCAGGAATCCAGTCTTCACACGATGGTTGGATTATCACCTCAGAATCCCATTACAATTTATCCTTCTGATGCATCTTGCGAGCTCACGTTACAATATGCCTGGTGTGCTATTGTTACTGACCATGTCTCTCTTCTCACCTCTGATATCCTCTCGCAGCATATAGTCAACAACTGGCCTTCCCATGCCAAAATAGAGGTGTCTGATTTTGCCCTCGGGAAATTTTTGCTTAAATTTCCTTCTATTAAGACCAAGAATGATATATTAAGCCGCTTTGGCTCTTCCCTTCAATCCCTATCTGCTTCCTTCGTGCACTAGATGCCTAGTTCCAATGCTGTTTTTAGCTTGAAGGAGGAGGGGACTTGGATTCGTTTGGAGGGAATCCCCCATCACCTTTGGTGCACTGAAGTTTTTCATAGGCTTGTCTTTGATTTTGCAGAACTTATAGAGATCGATTTGACCATAGACAGGGTAAAATTCTTGGGGCTTTCTCGGGTTAGGATTAAGCTTCTTCCTGGTAAAGAAATCCCAGATGTCAGGTTCTTTGCATATGGGAAAACAGTTTACCTGATTAAGTATAGACACAGTTGGGATTTATGTGCCTCTTCTCCTTCATCACATATGGCTTTCCCAGCTTGGCCCAAACAAGCTCCTCAATCAACATCCAAGAGTCTGCAGCCCATAAGGAAACCTTTTAAAAGTTATAAAGGCTGGTGTGGCCCTAATTCTGGAAAAAACCCTACCATTCCCAAAACTCATCATAAGTCCGGGAAAAATGTCTGGAAGAGGCCCTCTTTCTCTCCCCCTCCCCCCTCTGCTAACTCTGAGGGGTTACTTCCTACCCCTTCAGCTGTTCCTTCTGACTTGGTAAAGACAGCCGTCCCTCCCTCCATTGGTAACCCTACTGACAGCTCCAATGCTACCTCCACCTGGGTGGAGACAGAGTTTAAGTCCAGAAACCTCTCCTTGGTCAAATTTAAAAATATTATGGCAATATATGACTACCTGGACCAAGAGGATTCGGGTGCTACCACCTCAGGAAAGGCCTCTTCAAGGCCCCCTACCCCAGTTCATGCGCCTGGTAATGCACTTCTTTCTTCTGTTGAATATAATAATGATATATGTCTTAACTTTGCATCTAATTGTCCAATAGATTTGAATTCCTACAATGTGACTCCTGCTGATAGCAGGGAGTCTAACCATGTGGATCCATTGAGATGGGACTCATATGAACATTTCCAGTTATTTTGTAAGAGTATTGGCATCTCTTTATCTTCTACGGATGAATCTATTGCCTTTTTCAATCTTGTTAGATTGGATCAGGGCAAAGAAGTGGTTGTTCTTGATGATCCTAATGTAGTTATTAATGGTTGGGATCTTCAGTTTAATTCTCAATAAATTTTAATGATTATAGCTGCATGGAATATAAGAGGCTTAGGATCGAGAAATAAGGAGAGAGAATTAAAAAAATTTATCACTTTTAATAAATGTGATATTATCATTATTAGTGAAACAAAAAAAGAGGACTTTTCTAAAGGACTCTTAAGATTCCTGGGTGGAAAAAAAAATTAATGCCTGGTCTTCTGTACCATCCTTTGGGGCCTCAGGGGGCATTCTGATTGGCTGGGATAATAGATTTTTTAAGGCCATTAGCTGCACTCCTGCTTGCTTCAGTCTATCTATTAATTTTGAGTGTTTAGACTCTAACCTGAATTGGTGGCTCACGGGTGTGTATGGTCCTTGTGATCATAGCCTGAAACCATTATTTATGGATCAGTTACATCATATTAGTTCTTATGTGAATGATTCATGGATTTTGGGGGGAGATTTCAAACCTAGGTTTCCTAGTGAGCATTCATCCCAAATTAATAATAATTGTCATATGGATAGTTTTAATGGTTTCATTAACCAGTATGCTCTTATAGATCTTTCCCTAAATAATTTCTCTTATACATGGTCAAACTTCCAGGAAATTCCAACTTTAGTCAAGCTGGATCGTTTCTTAATATCTCCTAGATGGTCAGGATCTTTTCCTGATGCAATGTGCACTGGCAAAGCACGGATCATATCCCAATTCTGCTTGATTCTTTGGCTCCTAATTGGGGCCCCCCTCCCTTTAGGTTCTACAAATCTTGGTTCTTATTTGATGGGTTTGAACTAGCTATTAAGGATTTCTGGGGGCAGAATGGCCACCATCTCTCCATGTGCTCTCCAGTTTCAGAGCTTAGCTTTAAATTGAAGAAATTGAAGGCATTTATTAAACAATGGATTACTCCTATAAAAATGGTTAGAGCTAGTAGACTTAGAACTATTGAGGCTCAAATTATGGATTTGGATAATCAAGCTGAATTCTGTGTAAATATTAATTGGGTTCATAAAAAGAAGCTGAGGTTTGAACATCTGGATTTACTTAAAGAACAAGAGTTGTTTTGGAGGCAAAAATCAAGAGTTTTGTGGTTGAAGCAGGGAGATTTCAATACCTCCTTCTTTCACAATATGGTCAAAAGTCATAGAACGACAAACAATATTTCCTCACTATTAATTAATAACAATTTATGCTTCTCTCTTTTTGAGATTAGTAGAGAGATTGAGGAGCATTTTACAATGCTCTTCAATAAGGGTCCTAGTCCCCACTCTAGTCTTTGCTGGGACACCCTGATTCCATTTAAAATACCATCTCCTGAATTGTTAGAGTTACTTTTTGGGGAAGAAGAAATCAGAGCTAGTGTCTTCTATTTAGCTGGAGATAAATCTCCAGGCCCTGATGGCTTTCCTATGTTTTTCTTTCAGCTTTTCTGGGATTTACTAAAGCCAGACATTAAACTTGTATTCCATTCCCTTCACTCTGCCTACGATCCTGACTTTTTGGCTTCTATTAATCAGACTTTTCTTACACTCATCCCAAAAAGAATGGGTGCTAATAGAATCCAAGACTTCAGACCTATAAGCCTAGTAAATAGCCTTTACAAATCATTACAAAAACATTGGCTGCTAGGTTGGCACCTGTGTTGAATAGGGTTATGGATTCTTCCCAGTATGCTTTTCTCCCTAGAAGATCCATTGCGGATTGTTTCTTGGTTGCTCAAGAAACATTACATTATATGCATACCTATAATATCAAGGGTTATATTCTGAAAATTGATTTTGAGAAAGTTTTTGACAATATTAAATGGAATTTCCTGTTAGACACTCTAGCTGGTATGGGGTTTGGGGAAAGATGGATCTCTTGGATCCGTATGTGCATATCCTATGCAATGTTCTCTGTACTGGTGAATGATTCCCCTAAAGGATTTTTTGGGGCAGCCAATGGGTTAAGACAGGATGACCCTTTGTCCCCCTTGTTGTTTATTATTGCCTCAAATGTCCTAAATGCCATGCTGCAGTTAGCAAGGAGGAACAACTTGATCTCTGGGATTAATTTTCCATATGAGGGCCTATCTCTGATCAATTTGCAATATGCAGATGACACCTTGCTTTTTTTGCCCGATAGTACTAATAATTTGATTAATATCAAAAGAATTCTATGCTGTTTTCAGTCTTGCTCTGGGTTAAAAATTAATTTCCTTAAATCATCATTGACTAGTGTGGGGGTTTCTCCAGAAGACCTTCTGTCTTCCTGTGACATTATGGGATGTGTAAAGGCTGATCTTCCCATCGCTTACTTAGGTCTGCCTTTGCATTATAAAAAAGCAAATTGCAATAGTTGGGCTCCTGTGATTGAGAAAGTCACAAACAAGCTTTCCTCCTGAAAGGCCAGACAGTTGTCTCTACGGGGCAGACTAGTCTTGGTCAACGCGGTTTTATCAGCAATACCTACATACTTTATGTCTGTGCTACACATGCCCTTGAAGATAGAGAAAAAAATTAGATAGTTTAAGGAGTAACTTTTTGTGGAATTCCATTTCTCCTACGAAGAAAGGGATGCATTTAATTAGATGGTCCAATATCTGTAGGAGTAAGAAACAAAATGGTTGGGGGATCATAAATTTGATGAGTTTTTGTGCAGCTTTAAAAAGTAAGTTAAGTTGGCAATTTCTTTCAAATAATAGCAACTCAGTATGGAAATCTATTGTTCGAGCTAAGTATTTACATTAGGGCCCTGGGGCTATTTTGAATACTACCTCTTCCACCTACTCACCCTTATGGAGTCATATCAAAAAAGGGTTCAACTTTTTGAATTGTTTTTCTAATGCCTCAGTGGGCAATGGTTCCAATACTATTTTTTGGAGGCATAAATGACACAATGGTACTCCTCTTTGTATACTGTTCCCTAAACTCTATAGGGTTGCTAGATTTAAAAAAGCTTCTGTTAGAAGAACCTTGCAGTTATTCAATACAGATTTCAACAGATTGTTCAATTCAACTCACTGTGATGCTATTAATTCCAATGTGCTTCAATTTCAATTGGAGGGTTTTGTTAGTATTCTGCAATCTTTAACTTTGGATACAAGAGAGGATGACTTTTATTGGCTTCCCTCAAAAAATAATGCCTTCACTGTGAAAGCTGCTTATAATCTTATTAATGATGGGGGCCTACGTAATGCTTTTTTTCAAAAGCATATGGAGGAGTCACTCACCCCTAAAGGTCAAGTTATTTTCATGGTTAGTCATTAAAAATAAGAATTTAACAAAAGAAAACTTATTAAAAAGGGCTTGGAGTGGTTCACCACTATGTTCTTTTTGTTCTGTGAGCATTGAAAGTAATAAGCATTTGTTTCTCAATTGCTCTTTTGCAAGGGAGATTTGGGAGTTCTTCTTGGACTCACAGCTTTACTCTGGATTTTTATCTGTTGGAGACTTATTTTTATCCACCCCTAATCTTAAGCATTTCTTGCCATTCTCTGGGTGGACTTCGCTTCTCCAGATCATACTCTGGTTGATCTGGAAAGAAAGAAACTGTAGGATCTTTCGCAATTCATTTAAGTCTGGTTTTTTGATTATTAATGATATTCTGTCTCTAATGAAATTTTGGGTGGTTAACCTTGCATCAGGTTTTGAGAAGGATGACATGCTTCATTTTGTCTTTGCAATGGGTTCGCATTCTGTGGAGCCTCCTATTGCACCTTCTATCCCTTCCTCTTCTGCCCCACCTGGAGAGGAAACTCAGAATGCTATGCTTGAACGATGATGGCAGCCCATATTTAAAAAAAAGAAAAACAGAGATTTTTGTGATGTATTATTTTTTCTGCCTCATTTTTGCGATTACTCTGATGATACAATATGGATTTTTGTGGCTGAATAGTCTATGGGTCTGTAATATGACTTAACTCTTTATTTCTTATCTGACATTTAAGCCGAAGAAATAATATCTATCTCAACCGTTAACAAAAAAAACAAAGCCACATAACCAAACAAATATGGTTCATACACCTTAATATTCTATATTCACATCTTATGATTAACCATATTAGATAAGAAGCTTCCATCAAACTTCAAATCCGATGTCTCCGCCAAACAACAAGAATATCGACAATATATAAGAAAAACCTTACAACACGAGCCCAAAAATCAAAACGTCAAACTGAAAATTCTGTTAGAATAGCCCAAACATGCACGATTAAACCAAAAGAAATTCATGAACCTTTTATTATAAACTATTTATGTAATACTAAATGAAACAATTACACAGAGTCTAGAAAAATTGAACAGATGTTAGAGTTCAGACTATTGTGAAATACTTGTAGGATATTGTTAGTGTTCTAAAGGAATCACAAAACATATATTGTTAATCACCGAGAGTCACTCAAATGCCAGAATAGGAGAAGGAATCACAAAATAGAACACCAAGAGAATCAAATGAGGTTTAGTATTGTCAATGTCATTCAGGGGATTTCCTACAAAAGACAAAAGTAGGGGAAACATGTTGCTAGAATGAAGCCACCTGGACTCTCATAAAGGAGAACGGAGGTGCCGGTATGTTGGTTCCTCTGGATACCACAAGTTCGATGAACATTTAGGTTAGACACGATTCGATTTGATTCGATTTGAAATAAAATCACAAACTAAATTTGATTTGAACAATTTTCAAATCGAATCGAACCATTTTATCTATTGAAACCGAACCAAACCGAATCATTCAAAATCGATTTGGTTTGGTTCGATGTGTGGTTTAACCATTTAATAAAATATATATAAAAAAATAAAATATTAATAGTAAAAAATGAAAGAATATAACTAGATATGAGATAAAATGACAATAACCACATCTAATACTACGAAATTTAAATAGAAATCATAATTCCTAGTAATATGAAATTTTCATGTATCATGTTATGATAAAATTATAATAGTGAAGCTTCTCGACTGCAAAAATCAAATATAAAACAGCCTAATAAAAGCTACATAAGAATGACCAAAAACGTTTTTATTTGACTTCCAATAACAATTAGTTAAAAAAATAACTTAGTAAAAGATACGTAAGAATGACTATGATTCGAGCCATGGTTCTAAAAGATACATAATTATATTTTTTTTAATATTTAATATACATATTAACATATATAGTTTATATTGAGTTCAGTTTGATTAAACCTTCCTGAAAACCATAAACCGAACCATATAGTTCGATTTGGAAATATTTCAAACCAAATCAAATTATTGAATTTGAAAAACCAAATCGAACAACTAAAAACGGTTTGGTTCAGTTCGGTTAATCGGTTTGGATGATTTAGGCGCCCACCTCTACGAACATTAATGGCAAAGAGTGAAAACATATATATGTGTGTAGCCGCGTACGAGAAAAGTTTCCATAGACATCTTAAGTAAAATAATTTCAATCGTTAGATTTAACCAATGGTTGTAATTAATTGAAAACCTTCAACATAAGAGGAGACAGTGGTGAGAGGAGATGGCAAGGAGGAGGAAGGGGTGGCGGTGTGCGGTTGGGAGAAGATGATGGTGCACGGTTGAAGGGTGGAGGGAGAGAAGAGGAGTCGATAGGGGAGTCCCTTGGTACATGAGATACTGACGAGTAGAAGGCAAGGGAGGCAACGATGGTGTACGGTGGGAGGAGAATCCAGATTGCCTGGGAGGATGGAGGGACAGAAGAGAAGCCAACAGAAGAAGCCCGTGGTACACGAGGTGGCAACGATGAAGAGAGATGAGAGACAGTGACGATGTACGATGGAAGGAGAACGTAGATCTCCTAAGAGGATGCATGGAGAGAAGAGGAGTCGATGAGAGAAGCCTGTGGTACATGAGACGGCAACTAGGAGGAGGGAGCGGAGGTGGTGATGGTGCACGGTGGGAGGAAAATGCAAATCCCTTAATGAAAACGATCTCAGAAGAGATGTCACCTGACAATAACGTAATTTTTGGTTTAATCATGGTCACCAAATTCTCTGGACAATAAGGATTTAATGTGCACTCTATAGGCTACAAATGTATTGTTGTGAAATACATAAAGGATGTACATGAATAATAACAGTATCTTCTTCAACTATTCATATTTTTTAGTTTGATATTTATTTTTTTCTTTTCATTACAACTTATCCCTCTCAACTACTACCAATAAACAACAAGATTCTTCTGTTAGGTTTGAAGTGTTATAATATTTTTTTAGACAAATTTGACCTTATTCCATTTACTTTCTTTAACTATTTGAATTTTTCAACTTAGTACATTAAATCTTTTTTTTGTTACAATTTATCCTCCTCAACTATCTCTATTAAATAATAAGACCCTTCTGTAAGGTTTGAAGGGACACGTGACTTTTACAATATTTTTTTAGACAATTTGCCTTTTTTCTCCATCTTCTTCCATTTTTTATACATCATAAATCCTAAACCAAACTTTATTACCAAGATTTTCTTCTTTTTCCTTCTTTCCCAAACCTTTTTTTCTCTTTTTCCTTAATAAATTGATGATGTCAGACTCTATCAATACCATAGGAAATCTTAAGTTTCTTTCTTGTTGACATCAAGTATATCTCAACCGAAGATCTCAACTCGCACAAAAAAGGTATCAGTAGTTGAGATTTATAGTCAAACAAGGTATGAGTAAGAAAAAAAGGGTTCATAGGAGTAACATTCGCGTCGAATTCTATAGGATTGAGAAGAGGATTATTTATAGTTAAGGATAAAACGATCAAACAAAACAAAAAATTAACAATGTTTAACAAAAAAAGTGATTCATTATAACTTACCATAGTTAAAGGGAACAAATTGTAACGTAAAAATGTTTAAGATAGTAAATTAAAAAAATTGAATAATTGAAGAGAATAAACTGTAATTTAATCTTAAAATGGTAAATTACAAAAGATAAAAACAATCAGATCATGTAAAGACTTTAGCAACGTTTACCTAAAAAGATGGTTCATTATATTTTATTATAATTGAGGAGGGATAAATTGTAATGAAAAAATTAAGATATCAAATTGAAAAACATGAATATATAGTTAAAGAAGTAAGTTGTAATTTAGCTATATTAATAACTTCAACGAGGGTAAAAACATGAACTTTGGGTTTGTTGTAGTAAGGATAAACACGGGAAAAGGGAAAAAAAAATATAAGGATAAAATAGACATTACATATCAATTGAAAAAAAGGAGTAATCCTTGTTTCTTTTATAAGATAAAATAGACATTGCCTGTCAAAAAGTAGTAATCCTTCTTTCTTTTACAAGTATAATAAGATAAGACAAGTTGATGATACAACCTCGACTTTCCCCTTAGTTTGGCATCCTCTCAGGCCTCTCCTCCACCTAATGACTATAGTGTCGTGAGGATTCATGTTGGTAGGAGGAAGTCTCACTCTCTAATCTCTACCCCCACTAAATCTCTCTTGTTAGTGCCTTATTGGACCCTTGCTTCTCAACTATTTTAAAATTTTTCTGAGCCATCTCTAGAAAATCGCCTCAAACGTTTGAATATGGAAGAAGACACGGAGAAGGGGAGCACGAAGAATTGGACCCTTCCATGTGTTAACAACAAAGCATCTATTAATGTTAATCAACACTAAGGGGATTCATATCGCGGACCTTGCAAAGTAAAATTAGGGACCGAAGAGAAAAGAGCCATACCACTAATCTAGATCAGTTTTTAAGTCCATTTCGTGAGATCGACTTCAAAACAAAACAAGCATGACATCCTCGTTTTCACCTCACCCCAGCTTGTCTATAGTTTTTCGTTTTTTAATAGGCATTGTATCGGTGGGATGGTTTCCCTCAAATAAATCGGTTGTCATTTTTGGAAATGGGTAGATATCATTAAGTAAAGTTAAATAGAACTGATTGCAGGACACACAACTCAACATAGTTACAAACGTCCCTTACCTAAGAACAGGCAAGAGCAAAAATAGATGGCAACCATTCCATAGTAACACAGTGGAATACACGCAGAAGGACCAGTAGCAAAGCAATCTTAGGCCATAATGCCTCTTAGAGAAAGCAAAGAAGAAATGAAACAGTGAAACCAGTAGACGCCCACATTAGAGGGATAAAGGGACTACTCCACCTACTCAAGGAGGTCATCTTTGTTGGAGATAATAATATGTATTCGGATTAAAAATATAGATTGTAACATGAAATATTGTTTGAAAAATATATGAAAAACATGTAGAATTATACAAATCAACAACAGATCTCATAAGAAAAGGAACTAGGACAAAAAAGAAAAGAAAAATAAGAAATACACCAAGAAAACTTAAAGATTTAGTTGAAACCTACGTCTATGAACAAAAAAGAGATCAAATTCACTAGATTTTAAAAGTACAATAGTGAAGAAGGAACTTCAAAGAATTATAACCATTGTATTTTAGGTTTATAAGTAAAAAAAAAATCAAGTTTTAAAATCCAAAAACATAAGTTATATCTTTATAATCTGTCGCGCCGGACGTCCGTTACAGACGTCTCTTGAATCTCTAATTCAAATTTAAAAAACTGCAGATAAAGCAGACGTTTGTTTTTCTCCTAGTCTTTGACAGTGTTTCAGTGAACATCCATTTTTCTCTTGGTTGTTACAACAAGCTAGTGGACGTTCGTCAGATTATTTTCAGCCCATTCAAGACACAAAACTCAACAAATCTCCATATTGATTAGAATTCTTCCATATGTGGTACTCCTCTCTCTCCTCCAAGGCCTGTTGCTTTAAAGTTTGCACAATTAAACCAACTCAAAATAGAACTCGAATTTGGTTAGTGGAAGAGACTTGGTCATCATGTCAGTCAGATTGTTTGCAGTACCAATTTTCATTACTTAAATCTCATCATTAGCAATGATTTCATGTATGGAATGGTACCTGACATCAATGTGCTTTTTTCTCTCATGAAACATCTGATCCTTTGATAGATAAATGACATTTTAACTGTCACAATACACAATAAAATCATCTTGTTTTTGGCCAAGCTCAATAAACAGATCTTTTAACCATATGACTTCTTTAATTGACTCTGCTAAAGCCATATATTCAGCTTCTGTAGTTGATAACACCACTGTAGCTTGTAAGGTTGACTTCCAACTGACTGCACAACTTCTAACGGTGAATAAATATCCCGTAAGGGATCTTCTTTTGTCACGATTACCTGCAAAATCTGGGTCAACGAACCCAACTTATTTTCCCTTATTCCTTCCAAACTCCAGACTAATATCCACGATACCTCTAAGATATCTCAGAATCCACTTCACTGTTTGCCTATACTCCTTTTCTGAATTTGCCATATATCTACTGACAACATTAACAGCCTATGCAATATCTAGACAAGTGTAAATCATAGTATACATGATACTCCCAACTACACTAGAATAAGGAACACAAGATATGTAAGTCTTTTCTTCTTCTTTTTGTGGAGATTGATCGGTAGAAAGCTAGAAGTATGCTCCAAGAGGAATTCTTTTTGACTTGGAGTTCTCCATTCCAAACCATTGTAGAACCTTCTTTAAGTATTTCTCTTGACACAAGTACAACTTCCTGTTCTTTCTGTCCCTTTGGATTTCCATACTGAGAAGTTTCTTTGATGGCCCTAAATCCTTCATTTCAAATTCTCCACTTAGCAAGGCTTTTATATTACAAATCTCATGTTTATTAATGGTTGCAATTAACATATCATCAATTTATAGAAGCAAATAGATAAAAGAATTATCAATAAGTTTTTCATGTAAACACAACCATCATAACTACTTCTATGATACTTGTGTGTAACCATGAAAGCATTAAATATCTTATACCATTGTCTTGGTGATTGCTTCAAGCCATACAGTGACTTTTTTAATAAACAAACTTAATGTTCTTTTCCTTCAACTACAAAACCTTCTAGTTGCTTTATATAAATTTGTTAATCCAGTTCACAATGTAGAAAAGCTGTTTTTATATCTAGTTGCTCCAACTCCATATCATGGACTGCTACCAAGGCAAGCAAAACATGAACAGAAGAGTGTTTAACAACAGGTGAAAAAATATCATTGTAATCAATAACTTTAACTTGACTGTAGCCTTTAGCAACTAAATAGGCTTTATATTTTGTATTTGTGGCTCCATGTGTGCCCTCTTTTCTTTTAAACACCCACTTGTAACAAATAATCTTCTTTTCTTTGGGTGGATCTACTAAGGCCTAAGTTGTATTCTTTTGAAGAGACTCCATCTCCTCCTTCAAGGCAAACAACCAAGACGACGAATCGTGGACAGAAATGACCTCAGTATAGGAAGAGGGCTCACCTCTATCTGTACTTTCTTCTGCTACTGAAAGAGCTTATGCAATAGTTGAATGAGCATACTTTGGATTTGGTTTCATTGTTCTCCTTGATCTTCGTTTAACAATGCTATATGGTTCTTCTTCAATTGTTTCAGTCTCTACATGTTCACCATCTTGAGCACTTGTATCATCAGAACTTGTATTATTAGAAGCAACAAAACTTTCCTTTGGAGAAAGTAAAACTAATTCATGAAAGACCACATTCCTATCAATCAATAGTCTAGGTGTCTTTATGACAGAACACCACAACCTATAGCCTTTTACACTAGAAGCATAACACAAGAAAATACATTTTCTAGCTCTAGCATTTAATTTTCCATCATCACAATGAGCATAAGCGGGGTAGCCAAAAAGCTTTAATTTAGATTAATCAACGGGTGTACCAGACCATATCTTTTCTAGAGTCTATAAATCAATAGCTGCGGCTAGAAACCTTTTCACCAAATAACATGCAATAGATATGACTTTGGTCCAGAAAGATTTTGAAAGACTTGCATTCAACAACATGCGTCAGACTCTCTCAACTAGAGTTCTATTAATCCTTTTTGCAATATCATTTTGTTTGAGAAGTGTACAGTGTAGTACGGTAACGTCCTATGCCTTCTTTTTTTGCAAAACTCATCAAACTGTGAATTGCAAAATTTCAGTCCATTATCTGTTCTAACCACTTGATTTTCTTTTCTATCTGACTCTCCATTAGAACTTTTTACTACTTGAAATACTTCAGTGCCTCATCTTTATGCTTTAAGATGTAGACCCAGACATTCCTTAATTAATCATCTATAGAGGTTAATATGTAACAAACACCTCTAAGAGATGGAACACAAGATGGACCCCACAAATCTGAGTAAACATAATCTAACTTGGCTTTAGTTTTATGGATTCCTATCTTGAAGTTCACCATTTTCATCTTCCCAAGTACACAATTCTCACAGAAATCAAGCTTATCCTTGCACTGGCTACTAAGGAGTCCCCTTTTGCTCAATAAAGTTATCCCCTTCTTTCTTATATGTCCTAACCTCAAATGCAATGGTATTGTTGTATCTTCTTCATGATTAAGAGATAATGATATCGCTGATGCACTTGAACTTGTGACTGCCCTCCCTTGCAAGATATAAAAGCTTCCAACACGCTTAGCCTTCATAACTACCAAAGTTTCCTTGGAAACTGTTAATACTCTACCTTCAGCTGAGTATTTAAACCCATTTGCTTCAAGAATGCTCAAAGAGATGAGATTCTTTGACAAATCTAAAACATGGCGAACATTGAATAGTGTCCTCATTATATCATCATGCATCTTGACTTCCTCTCCTAACGGTCTTACATGGTGAATCATTCCTCATGAGCACGTCTCCACCTTCTATTTTTTTTATAAGTGGAAAACCAATCTCTATTAGGACACATATAATCAGTACAACTAGAGTCAAGAATTCATTTATTCTTGTAACTGCTTTCATTTGTGACCAGAAGAATTAAACCGTCTGAATCTTTCGCAACATTAGCATGAGTTGCGTCAGGCTTGCCTTGATTCTTGCTATCAGTCTTTTTCTTTTCTTTATTTTGAAGCTTGTAACACTCTTCCAAGGTATGACTCTTCTTCTTGCAATAGTTGCAAAACTTGGATTTACCTTTGGATTTAGATCTAGACCTATTCTTGTTGCTACTTGACCCTTTTTCCATGGTTCTTCCTATTGACAATAGAACTTCACTCTTCACATCTTTTTTCAGGTTAATTTTTTATCTATCAACTCTTTTGAAAACAGAGATTTTTTTTACATCTTCAAGAGGAATGGAATCTTTCCCATAGATAAGAGTTTCTCAGAAATTCTTGAAAGATGGTGGCAATGAGCATAACAATAACAAGGTTTGGTCCTCATCCTCAATCTTAACGTCAGTATTCTTTAAATCCATAATAATAGAGGTAAATTCATTTAAGTATTGTTTAATAGATGTACCTTCACTCATATGAAGCATAAACAACTTTTGCTTTAAGTATAGATGACTAGCCAAAGAGTTCGTTATATACAAGGATGTCAGTTCTACTAAGCACTTGCCGCACTTTCCTCATAGACCATCTTGCGCACAATCTCATTAGATACGGACAACTGGATCAAGGTTAATGCCTTTTCATCAATTTTTTCCCACTGTTTCTCTATCATAGTACTTTACTTCGTCTCCTTCCCGAGGATAGCTTTCTTTAACTTGTTTGGATTAAACAACCTCGCATATTCACTTGCCATAGACCAAAGTTTACATCTCGATTGAACTTCTCAATTTAGAATTTCATTGTCGGCATCTTCACACGAACAAACGAACAATCCAAAACAACCAAGCTTTGATATCACTTGTTGGGGTTAATAATATGCACCCGAATTAAAAATATGGATTGTAATGTGGAATATTGTTTGAAAAACGTGTGAAGAATATGTAAAATCACACAAATCAACAACAATTCTCGTAGGAGAAGGAAAGAGGGCAAAAGAGAGAAGAGAAAGAAGAAACACACCAAGCAAACATAAAGATTTACGTGGTTCGATCGAAACCTACTTCTACAGGTAAAAAGGAAATCAAATCCACTAGATTTTGAGAGTACAATGGTGAGGGAGGAGCTTAGGAAAGTTGTAGTCGCCGCCGCCTTCTAGGTTTACAAGCCAAAAAAATAATAATCAAGTTTTAAAACCTTAAAATACGGGTTATATCTTTATAGTTTACCGCGACAGATGTCTGCTGAATCTCTGATTCAAATTTAAAAAACTGCAGACAAAGTGGATGTCTGCAGCAGATGTCTATTTTTCTCCTAGTCTTCGACAATACTTCAGTGAATGTCTGCAGCGGACACCCATTTTTCTCCTGGTTGTTGCAACAAGCTAGTGGGTGTTCGTTATGACCATGCCGGAACCAACCATTCCCCTTGCGCGGGGGGAGAGCACACGAGAATCCCAATAAGGTCATGGCGAAAGTGGTGAATCTGAGGAAGGAAATTTGACTCGAAAACACCAAGGAAAGAGGAAAAGGAAAGAAAATGGAGTCACCTTTAATCGGATAGACGAGGAAAACCGAAAAAGAATAAAATGTGATAAAATCATGTGAATATGAGCAAAAACGGGAATCCATGCCAATGGATGCAACATTTTGACTATTACATGTTAGAGAAAGGGTAAAGACTCCTATTATGCTTAGGGAAGGTGTTAGGCACCCTCACACACCTGGGAATCAATATTTGTTGCTTTGACTCACTCATAATTTGGCCCATGTAGGCAAATAATGCCAAAATAATGTGCTTCATGAGGCGAGATGCAAGATGACATGCTAGGATGGTATGATCAGGTCAAGAGTAGGCATGAATTTGAGCTTAGTCACACTATGCAAGTGCTAGACCAGTGGTCAAAAGATCTCTACATAGTAAACATCCTTGCTTATGAATGAATATGTGATGTGAAATGAAGCGAAGAAACCATGCCAATGATGACAAAGATATATTGAAGCAATTAACAAATGATAAACACATAATAGCACGTAGAGAAATTAGAATAGAAGGGAACAAGGAGCTCAACCACATAGCCTATTCTAGACTTGGGGGTTGGGGGCCATGCCACCATAGTGCATTGGTTAGAATCGCTAGGATCATACGGCAGTAAGATCTGTGACCTAAACACACCATCAGGAATCGTTGTAGGTTTCACATCGCACCAAATCAATGTAACGATGTAAATCAAGATATAAACACTAGAAAAGCATGAAGAGATGCGGATGATCATGTTGGATGCTCAGATGCAAATGTAAATGTACGGATGATCCCACCTGTCTAACCTCATCAGAGATGGGTTCCTCCACCGGTTGTAGCTGAGAATTCAGTCCTCTGGCTCCGATGAAGCTTCCTGAGGCTTTTAGAAGTCAATGAGGATGGGTCAGAGAATGTTCGTGCAAGTAAGATGCAAATGTACGTGATGCATGAAGACTATTGTCTTCACCGTACTCCATTGAATGCCGCAAGCTCGACCGACCATGTAGGGAACGTTGAGCTGCAAAGGGACATCTAGAGAGGTTCGAGGAGGTCGGAGTAGGATCTAGAACAAGCCGAACGGCTCACCACATGCTCGTTGGCTTTCGGCAATGCACGAGCAGTGGGAACCCATCGCTGGAATTCCAAATGTGATGTGATGCATGGATGAATTATGCGTAGATCATAATAGAAAAGAGCGGGATTACAAAGGAAATTACATTAGGCATACCACAGGATGAGGGGCTTACCTATGGAGGAAGAAGGCAGAGTGAATTCCACTCAGAGGATGCTCGCCGGCAACTAGACAATACGGTCGATGATTGGGGAGGCTCTAGCTCTAGCTTTGGACAACTCACACATGCAGACTTGAGGTGTGAGTGGACTGGAGGTGATGGAGCTCAGACGAGGAATCGACTGAGCTGGTTAGGATGTGGTGGAAAGATCGTCAAAGAATTTCGACGATGAGTTCAAGGAGCTCGGGAATTCAGCTGGTCAAGGAGCAAGAGCGAGCTTGAGTTTGCCGGTGTTCCAGTGAGTGCTAGATTGAGTGCGAGAGCTCTTCTCGTAGGTGATGGGGCTGTTAAATAGGCAGAGTGGATGGACAAAAGCTGTTGATAGATAACGGTTTGGGTATCTGGTTGGGATTTGATTTGAGGTTGTTTGATTGGTTTTTTGGTATTTAAATGGGGGTAAAATGGTCTAAGAAGGATGTAGAATGTTCCTAGATCTAGGAGAGCCAATGACGAGGCAAAATTAGGTGTTCTAGAATATTCACTAAGCTCGTTAGCTGCAATGTTCTGAAATAGGGCACTTGGCCGACTATCTGTGCCAATTACCTTTGCTAGCTAAAGCCGCTTAGTAAAGTCACCTCATATAACTGCCTAATGTCCTTGTCTTTAAAGAATGCTTTGAATGTGTGCCTAACAAAGTGATGGGCCTGACTTCTGAATTCTGGGCCTATTCCACACTCTTTGAGGACCATGTGGAGGCTATGGGCTATGGTAAATGGGTTTTGAAGGTTTGGACTGTTTTAAGATGTTTAAATGGTTTTGGGGGAGAGTGAGTGAACCATCCTTCACCATAGTGCACCACCACCTCATTGCATCCCTTCTAAAGGTTATTGGTGAGTTCCTACAAAATCAGGGTGTCTACATCCATCAAGCTATTTTCAACCTCTTCAAGGCACAAAACTCAACAATCTTGATCAAGGTCCAAGGAGGGTTCGTCCTCTAGTTCCCATCATGCTAATTTGCTACAGGAATGGTGGCCAGTAGGGTGAGAGGCTGTAGCGATCAGGAAGAGAAGGTGTAGCTTCATTCATGTCTTGGAGGGACATGATGTCCACGACCATCGTAGGAACTTGCTGCATCTTCCTCGTATTGATGGAGGCTATCAATTCATTGCCTACTTACATAAAAAGATGGTTTGCCCACCACTAGCAAGTTTGGTAGTAGAATCAATCACTAAATCATGTGAGAAGCATAAATTCCTGATGATGGTATCATTTTGCTTGCACCAAATACACTAAAGAATGATAAAGACAATGATATGCCATATATTTTTATCAAGCTCAAACTTATAATCCAAGATTGATGAGAAGAGTTAAACAATAGAGTTAACAGAGGCATTGACATTTGTAGACACCCCATTTTAGTGGCCATTCACAAAGGATTTCTCCTGAAGAGCCCGCTCCAGCGGCAATGAGGCATTTTACCCTTTCCAAACCCCATTATACCCTAAAACCAACCTAAATACCCTACATTACCCTAAACACTAACCCAACAACCCTTAAAGCAAGCCCAATACCTGAACCTAGCCAGTGTGCCCTGTGCTAGTGGGATGTGTGACCTGGTCGCCCGACCTAGTCGCGCGTCTTGAATGCGCGTGATGATCAAAGTTGTCCCGCGCGAGCCGCTCGACCCGTTGCTATCGTCGTACGAGCCACGACGTCGCATCGTCCAACCTACTGCCTCGTGTGCCTGATGCCCTGCCACCACCAAGCCCTACTACAGCCATGCCTTGCCGCCCACACGCTTGCACCACACCCTACTGCAGCCGTGCCTCGCCGCCCACGCGTGCCTTGCCATGCCTTGCCACCCTACAGCCTTTCGCCAGCGACCCATGTCTGCCACGCCCTGCTAGCCCTTGCAACACGCCACCACCTCTCCAAAAGGACCTCTGGTAGCAATGAGCCATTCCTCTTTTCGCTCTTGGGATTGCTGGCTCCTCTGGACTCCCACTCTGAGCTCCAATCGTCCCTAAGCATAACCACCATCGCTAGCCATCGATTTTCAGCCATCCTTCCGTTTCCTGGCCATCCAGAACAACCACGACGTCTCCTCTTGGCCTTGCATCGAGAGCCTTGCGCTAGAGCACACGTCCTTGTCTCTTGGCAGAGTCTCCCCTCTCACCTGAGCCAACTTGCATTCACCCATACAGCCACCTCCATCGTCGGTCGGAAATCAACACCACCACCACAACCCAGCAACCCAAACAGCCACAGCGACACCAGCCCCACATCACTCCTCGGAATGCTTCATCAACATCACCACGCCCCTCCGAGCCCACCTCTGTGACCGCTGAGCGCCGATAGCCCCGAGAACGCCGCCGTGAGCCGCTGTCGGAGAGGAAAACTCACCACACAGGTAATCTTCCCCCTTGCTATATAAACCCGTTTTAATTCTTGTTTTCCATCCAACATCTCTGTCATGCCATCCCTTACATGATTGCATCTCATATCATCATGCCATGCATGCCATTTCTGTCATCTTCTCCACCTCCGACGATGTCAGAAATCATCTCCGGTGGTGTAGGTGGGTGGAAGAATCCACCCAACCATTCTTGCATCCCAGTATATAGGAATGTTCCCCGACCTCCCCTCTAGCTTCCCATGCATCGTGTAACATTTTTGCATCATCGCATGTGGGTATGCAAGTCGGCAAAGCTCGCAGCTCTGTTCTGTCTCCTACAAGTGTGTCGTGGCTACGCGTGCAACATGCGTGGTTCCGCTAGGGACAAATCAAGCCGTCGAGCGGAGCCTTGGCACCATCCACCTCATTCATTCCACCACCCCATATCCACGCACCCTAGGACCTAATTCATAGCATGCGTATATTCATGGTAGTCCCGTCTAGGTCACCATGCATCCATTTAGTCATTTGCATTGCCATGTTTCACCCTAGGGTAAGGCAAAGGTCACTAGTTCGCTGTCCTGTTCTGTGACTGGCAGGCGTGCCTCGATTGCTCAACAGGCTTGCGTGGTGGACATGGGTGGGTCTGCCAGGGACAGAACAGGCAGCTGGCCTGAGCCTTTACCCGTTTATCCCATCCATTTCCACTACATATCCATGCATCCAAGCACATGCATTTGCATCTATATTAATCATGCTTATGACTTATACTATCATGCATGATACACTACATTACTCACTTCTAGCACTTTACATTTAATCACATACATTCATATCACTATACAACATTGCCCAAATCCTCCTCATGCACCATGACATTCACATCATGCATCATGACATACTTGCATTTTGGGCGATGACGATTACTATGTCGGATCCGTTTGACCGATGGTCCAGAATTCACATAGTGTTTCAGAGCACACTTAGGTCATATCATTTCCGCCCCTTGCACTTCATTTGCATCAGCATAGCATATGGCATACATCCATTTTAAACTTACCAAGCATGCATGATCATTTACATTCGGTGACACACAAGAGAGCAAAAGTCTAGAAAGACCGATTTCTCAGGCGCATGGGGGTGCCTAACATGTTCCCCATGCGTAACAAGAGTTCTTATCCTTTCTCTAGCCCGCAATGACCAATGTGTTGCATCCATTAGACACAGAGCATGCACACACATTCATGCATACATTTGCATTCATTTCGCATTATTTTTCTTACGTTTTATCGTATTAAGTTTTCCTCGTCTTTCTGGTTTTTAAAAGATTAGGTGGCGACTCCGTTTTGTCCTTATCGTTTTCTTTTTTTGTGTTTTCTTTGGTATTTTTGAGTCGAGTGTCCTTCCTCAGATTCACCGTCTTCACCGTAACCTTTTCAGTCCTTCGCGCGCTCCCTCGCCGCAAAAGGTCGATTCCGGTATGGTTATAGGAACTAGCGACTCCACTGGGGATATGCACAATTCTACATGATGCTAGTGTGAATGTGATGATGCAATGATAGTGTAATGGTGCAATGGATGATGTACGACAGATGATACATGCGATATGGATAAATGATGCAGGATGACAAGTCGACGTCCAATCAGCTCATGAGAGGCACGAGTAGGCAATAAACCTAACAGAAGGGCGTCGAGCAAGACTAGTGATGCTTGCCAACTGAGTAGACATATGGCAAGTTGGCAGACTTTCTAGCTGAAAGAGGATAACGAACTTGTCAACTGAGATGCAACCGGTGACAGTTCGGAGAATTGAGTAGTGAACTTATTGGCCAAGAAGCAGTCGGTGATAGTCCACGAGGACAAGATAATGAACTTGCCAACCGAGATGCAGTTGGTGACAGTTCAGAGAGTTGAATAGTGAACTTATTGGTCGAGAAGCAGTCGACGATAGTCCACGAGGACAAGATAATGAACTTGTCAATCGAGATGCAGTCGGTGACAGTCCGGAGAGCTGGATAGTGAACTTATCGACCGAGAAGCAGTCGGCGATAGTTTACGAAGACAGAAAAAAAAACAAACTTGTCAACCGAGATGCAGTCAATGACAGTCCGGAGAGTTGGATAGTGAACTTATCGACCGAGAAGCAGTCGATGATAGTCCACGAGGACAGGAAAACGAACTTGTCAATCAAGATGCAGTTGGTGACAGTCCGAAGAGCTAGATAGTGAACTTATCGACCGAGAAGCAGTCAGCGATAGTCCATGAGGATAGGAAAACGAACTTGTCAACCGAGACAGAGTCGCATGTCCCCAACTGGGAGGAAAAGTGATGGAGCTGGTTGGTTGGCTGAAGGTTAAGGAGGTGGAGTGGTGGAATGGCGGAGGAGAGCTCGACTGTGAGGGTGGTGAAGTAGTGGCTCGTGTGGTGAGAGGAGGAGGGTTTGTTTTGCTGGTGAGAGGGAGAGTGGTGCTCGTGGCGGTGAGGCTCGGGTGGAGAGATGGCTGGTGTAGGAGGGCTCAGGGTTGGTGGCTGATGGGTTCGGTTGGAGAGGAGGAGGAGGGCTGGGCTTGGCTCCTATGGTGATGGGTTCGTGGTTGGCTCTAGGGAGGAGAACGGCTGAGGGCTGGTGGTTTGTTGGGTTCTCCTGTGGTGGGCTGGACGGCTCCAGTGGAGGAGGAAGGCTTGGCTAACGGGAAGGCTGCTGTTTGGGTGCTGGCCTTGGCTAGGGTGTCGGCGGCTTGGAAGATGGCTGTGGTTCGTGCTCGTGTGGAGGACGTGAAGCTGGTGCAGTGGAGGTGAGTGTTTTGGAAGACGTGGTGGGAGCTAGCTTGATGGATGGAGGTCTGGTTGGGACGTGAGAGAGGGATGGGGAAGAAGGAAAAGAGGTTGAGGACCTGAAGGCTTGGGCCGCCCAATGCTGTGGTGATGGGTTCGGTTGGTGAGAGGAGGAGGAGGGCTGGTGGTTGCCGGTGTGTCTCGTTGGTTTGCAGTGGAGGTGGAGGGAGATGAGAAGGTTTGGATGGTCGAGCTTGTGTTGCAATGGAGGTGGTGGTGTAGGTGGGTCTGCGTGGGAGAAGGCTGTGGAGAGGGGGCTACTGTGTTGGGTGGCCTAGGAAAGAGGAGGTCTTGGTGGCTGTGGAGGTGGAAAATGTGGTGGAGGAGGACAGGGCTGTGGTTGGTATTTGCAGTGGAGGTGAAGGCTGCTGTGTTGGTGGTTTTCTCGTTGGCTGGAAGGAGGTGGAGAGAACGTGATGGCTGTAAGGGTGGCTGAAGAGGAAGGAGGAAGTTGGAGGGCTGGCAGTCTAGGTGGGTCTGTGTTGGGTTCTCCTCCTTGCCCTCCACTCTGTTGCTGCCCGGGTTGATGACAGAGGAGGAAGAGGCCGGCTCGTAGGTTGTTACAAAGGGGGACAGCAGGTGTTGCTTTGCTGCATGCCGACTGCTGGGAGGCATGGGTGGCTGTGGCAGGCTGGCTGGACGGGAGGTTCAGATGGGCTGAGGTGATGGGTGAGTTCATGCATGGATTGTCATCTGTGGAAAAAGTGGAAGAGAACGGTGAGGTGTTGGCTGTTGGGTCATGGGTGGTTTGTTTGTGGGTTTTGCATGGGTATGCGGAAGGTTTTGGGCTAGTGGGTTACATCATACCTGTCAAATGGATCGTGTCGCGTAACTATCGTGTCGTGTATAAACATGTATATTATACATATGTGTTAAATCCAAACACGACCCATTTAATTATCACGTACCTAATACTAAACCCAAACACAAATTGTTTGTTAGCGTGTATACACGACATGACCCGTTAAGTACACGTTTAAGTGAAATCGTATCATTTTGACACGATAACGATTTGATTGACACGAGTACATATTTATTGCACGGTTACACGTTTAATACAAGATTACATGTATAGTATATATTTAACATTTACACGTTTTGTACACGTAGAAAAAACAAAGATAAATTAATAAATCATGAAACCAATCATTCAATAATATTTCACAAGTTTCATTGTTCCATATGTTAATATCATAAGTTTACAACATATCATACACATCCACTATTCAAAATAATGAAAGTTATAATTTATATACATGATTAGGTAACGTATACTTATCGTGTACTTATCAGGTTTTCTACCTTAGACATGAAAACGACCCGTTTAATTATCGTATATAGCGGATAGACACGATAAGTACACGAGATATGATAAGGGTAAACCCAAATACGGTTATATCATGTCGTGTTCGTGTCGTGTTATCGTGTCGTGTCAGAAATTGATAGGTCTAGGTTACATGGGCATGTGGTTAAGTGGACTATTGGGCTTGTGTTTAGGCTTTGAAATGGGTTTAGGCTAGTTTTATGCGCTTGGGTTTAAGTGGGCTATGGGTTTGTGTTTGGACCATATGGTTTATGCTTATTGGTTGGGTTAAGTTAGGGTGTGGGTTTATGCTTAGGTTTGGTGATACCTCGCTACTCCATTGGTTGGTGATACCTTTAAGAAAATGAAGTTTCCTACGTCGAATTCCATAGATCTCTGTCTCTTGTCTGCATAGCACTTCTATCTACTTTGTGCTGCTATTAATCTTTTTCGGATCAGGTCTACTTTGTCTTCATACTACTGCACAATTTTTGGGCCCACAAACTGATGTTCGCCTACTTTACTCCAACAGGTGGGTGTTCTGCATGGTCTTCCATATAATATTTCATATGGAATCATTCCAATACTAGAGTGATAACTATTATTATAGGTAAACTTGATTAATGGCAGATGCTCCTCCTAGCTTTCTCCAAAATCCAAGGCGTAAGCCTTTAACATATCCTCTAGTGTCTTAATAGTTCTTTCCTTTTGACTGTCTGCCTGAGGGTGGAAAGTGGTGCTGAAGTTCAACACAGTACCAAACACCTCCTGCAATGCTCTGTAGAACCTTGATGTGAATCGTGTGTCTCTATCAAACACGATTGATACCAGAACTCCATGCAACGAAACTATTTCCGACACGTACAACTTTACTAGCTGAGACAAGGAAAGATTCACCCTCATGGACAAGAATTGTGTCGATTTTATGAGCTAGTCAACAATCACCTAGATTATATCATTCTTTCTCCTAGTCTTGGGTACTCCTGTCACGAATTCTATCGACTTATGTTCCTATTTCTAGATTGGAATATCTTGAGGTTGCAGAGTTCTTTGAGGCTTTTGGTGTTCAATCTTCACCATTTTGCAGGCTACATGCTCAACAATTTCTCTTTTCATCTCAAGCCACTAGAAATTCCTTTTCAAATCTTTATACATCTTGGTGTTTTCTAGGTGAATCGTGTATCTAAATTGGTAGGTTTCATCAAGCAATTTCTATTTCACCTCCTCCACTTGAGGCACATATAAATGCAATTCATACTTGAGCCCTCTGTCCACACCAATAGAGAAATGGGGTGCCTCTCTCACATCTAACTTCTACCAGATATCTCATACAAATGGGTACAACTACTGAGCTGACACAATTGCTTCTAATAGTATATACACCTTAATTTGGTAGCCACTCGTAGACGGATTTTTCCGTCAGAGTTTACTCTAGCGGCGACGAGGCACGTCCTAATACCAAAGCCCATGTTATACCCCAAACTAGCCCAAAGCCTTACACTTATCCTAAGCCTCCACCAATCTACCAAAACAGACCCCCAAAAAATCCAAGAACTGAGCCCAAAACTGAGCCAGGTGCACCTTTTAGGTGCACCAAAGTAACACACATAAGTGATGCACCTTTGGTGCACCTTGGTGGTGCAAGTAGGTGGCGCACTGTCCTATTTCCAGACACCTAGGTTGTTCATCTACCCCACTTGGCCATGTTTTTTACCACTAATTGTGAGCTATCCTTTATGCCCCCAACATGGATTTTTATCCCCTATCAATCCCACTTCGAGTCCCTTGCTTTCCAAGCCTTTTGGACTTCTGAGACTCTTCATATTCCAAGCCTTTTAAGGAGCCAAAGCACAAAATTCTACTTCTTTCTCTTCCACCTTGTCTATTGGAGCTTGGAGACTAGAGAACGAGCCCTCTCCTCCTCTCCTTCTCAAGCTAGCATCACCACCACTAAAGCACCCAGGAGTCGGCCCACCGACAGTGCCTACCCACTTGCCGCGCAGACCTTTTCTTCCATCCAGTAGCCTATTTCTAGCCAGCCAAGCCCACAATCACCGCAGTCTATCCACAACCCAACACACTTGAGTAGCTCTAGCACCTTTACAACCCTCCTCCGCTTGCCTTCGTCATTGCCAAGTGCCGTTGGACCGCCGCGAACCACAACACTGGGAGGACAACCATCAACGACACAGGTAACTCTTCATGCCCGTTCATCCATTCCTTATGTAAATCAGTGTGCGTTTTTATTCTTGAGTGGTTGGCTCAGGCTTGCATGTTCCCTGGTTTGCATCCTTTGTTTGAGCATGTGTGTTGTAGCTTTATTTTCATTTAAAACCTTGAAATGTCATGTTTGCAAGCGATTTATAACATTGTCACTCATGCATTTATCTACGTTTTTGTACTACACTACATTCATTCACTAGCATAGCATCTCCACCTTCCTCCTTGCCCCATCAATCCGCTGGAAGTGTTGGAATGGCTCGTTGGAGCTCATGGCTATGGTTTCCACTGATGGGTTGCTGGAGAACCCATTTTCGGCCATGGAGGTGGGGAGAAAGGAGAAGCCAAGTCCAGGTCTATTTCATTGCACGAGCATGACCCATGGCACCCAAGCAAGCTCATCCAACACCCACAAGCCCGTATGAATGCATGCATTTAGCCCAGCATCATGATCAAACTTGCAGTTTGAAATAGAGTACCAAAAGCGCACCAAGGGGGAGAATCAACTTGACGCACCTTACTGGAGCACCAGGCTAGCAAACCTTCCTGACGCACCAGCCCAAACAGTGGTTTTTGCATCTTGATTTGCATGCTCTCTCAGTTGCATTGGGCTTTGATTTTCTTGGTGTTTGTTTCTGAATATACCACGATCATGTTTGCATAATTTCCACCACTATGCACCCTTGTTGGCATTAGTTTTACACTTAGCAACACGGTGATGTTTACTACTTGAACTCTTATGAATCGATCGCCCTTTTGGGCTATGTCGGTGTGATTTCTATGTGCCGACATACGATTCAGAGTCTGGGTAGTGTGGCTGAGAAGTAGGATATGATCCTAGCATTTGCACATCATTTATCATAATCTTCTGTAGATGGATTTTTGTTGGATGTTGTAGAATCGCCGTCGTCTCCACTAACTTTGGTGATTGCCACTTGTCCTTTGCAATGCCGGCTGACAAGAGGCTTATGAGAGTATGGTTGGTGTAGATTCTTGGCTCACTAGGTCGACAGCAAGATGTTGCCCATCAGCTTCCTCGTGTTACGTGAGATGCCTTCTTCCTCCAAATCAAACAATAAGGTCCGGGTTAGTTCAAGTGTAGCATGCAGTAGTAGAAAAGTAGTAAACAAACATGAATTAAAGGAATGGAACACTAACCAGGGGTTGTCCCCACATGCAAATGCAATAAATAACTAATAACATGAATGACAATGGATAAGAAAGAATGGAACAAAGGCACTGAATACTACCTATAGCCTCTAGATGATATGATGTGATCTAGGACCGTGGAAGCAGTGACGGAACTCTGGAGATGTATCTTGCTCTTGGGAAGGGCTGATCTCCTGTGAAACTAGACTTTTCACAGAGGAACTGGACAGAGTAGGGCTAGAAGATCTCTCTTGCAAGGTTTCTCTCAGAAGAAAGGGAAGCTCCGTAGGGTTTCTAATGTAAAAGCTAGGATTCTCTCAATCTCTTGTAATTCTCGGGTTCTGTCCCTCGTAAATGATGACGTATGGGAGTTATTTACCAAAATGAGGTGCTAAATCTCAAATTTTGGTAAGAAATCCCATTTAAAAACACATCACCTGTCTCATAGACGACGGAAGATATGAAGTCGCCTGTGACGTAGGCGACGACAACGGATATTCCTTATTTAAGCTTATGAGAAAAATCATGCCAAAAAGGCAATGAAATATTCTGCATCAGCTAGTTGGCATGTCAGATGGCGATGAGAGAGGATTTTCCATTTTTTGCTTTATGTGGAGAATAATGCCAAAAAGCCAAGATATATTCCATGTAAGCACATCACCGATGCACATGGCGTCGAGATATCAAAGAAGGAAGATTCTGAAAAATTAAAATCATAAAAAATCAATTACAAATCTATTAGCCAAGATTGATCAAATCAATCCAAAAAAACATACTCGTAATTTAAAATTAATTTCCAAATTCACAATTCACGTAAAATGTTAAGTAAAGTGGATTTGCAAATCAAATCAATTAAAAATTACGAGAAATCCTAAATTAAAATCAGGGATTGCTATAAATTAGTTTGTGTAGACACCCCAATTTTCTGATTTTACAGGATAGGGATGCGGTGGCTGAGCTTTAACCCTAATTGAGCTTACTTGGACCCACAAGACTTGTTTAGGCCCATTTAGCCTTTCTTAGGCCCATTCAATTCATTAAAAGTTCATTTAGGCCCATTCAACCCATTTGGGCCCATGGGGGCCCACAAGGCCCATATGGGCCTATTAAGCCCAAATTGAACCCAAAAGCCCATGAAGGCCCACCATGAACAATTTAACCCATTTCTTTTCTTCCAATCCATATTTTATTTCTCCTTCTCCACATGCATAAATCATTTACCATTTTTTTTACCAAAATCACATAAGCCTCCCTTCTCACTGAACTCACTCATTTCTTCACCAATCTCCCATGAATTCAGTCTGAACCATTCTTACTCACTGAGCTCACACCTCCTTGCTAAGCCCATCATCCAGCCCGAGCCCCGTTGATCCAGCACAAGCCAGAGCAGCCAGTCGTCGGATGGGTCGCCGGAGAAGCTCAGATCGCCGTTCATCTTGTCGGCGAGCAAGGGACAGGGTGGAATGCAAGGGGGACAGCCGTTAGAGTTTGTTGGGCTGTTTTGGGACCAGCTAGTGGGTCTGGTGGTTGGTTGTGGTTTCTGTTACGCGGAGGTGCCTCTTGTCAGAATGGGTCGCCGGTTTTCTCCTCACCTATATAAGGGGAGGTAGTGGCAGTGAATTGTAGAATAGACCGTACGAGAGAAAGCTGAGAGCAAGGGAGAGAGGAGCAGAGTGCCAGAGCCATCGCAGAGAGGAGCGACAGCCGCTTCCAGAGCTCCGGCCAGGCTTCTCTAGCAAAGTACACCCCTTGATCCCTCCTAGCTTTTAAATTCTATCCTCTAGACCTCCTCCTCTCTTCCTGGAGCGTTTCCAAGGGATCTAGGGTGATCCCTTGGCCAACGGAGCTCCGCTGTGCCCCGCCGTCGCCGCTCTCCGGCGACAGAGGTGGGGGGGGGGGTGGGGGGGGGGGGCGCAATCCAGAGAGTCTCCTGGACCCCTGAGCCCTCTCTCCTCCTCCTCTTGTCATCCTCGAGCTTCTCCACTCCTTGGATCGCTGCTCCACCGCTCCCGACAGCCCCTTACGAGATCGCCGGAGAATACGCCATTCCCGCCGTCGTCGGAGAAGACGATCGGAGCCAGAGAAGACGCTGCGCCTCCCGCATCTCCGAGCCGCTCCGAGCCTCCAGAAACACCCCACGACTTGTCCCCAGCACTCTGTAGCATTCAGATCCATGCCACGAGCCCCTGGTCGTCGCAGCGACGTAGCTCGCCGGAGAGGAAAGCATCGACGGTCGTCGAAGCACGCCTCCGCTCCATCCTCCTTCATTCTGCTCCAAGAGAAGCGTGGAAGCTCCCTGACTCTCCACGATGCCCCTACGACTGCCAAATCGCCCTGCCGCAGCCCCAACAGCCCTCCTTTTTCCTCGACACCGTTGCCGGAGCACCTTGACGGCGAGGTAGGTGGGAGGCCCGTTCCCACCGTTAGCTTCTTGATCCACTCCGATGGATCATCTCCCCTTACTCCCTTCTTGCTTCCCGTGAGGTCTGATCTCAGATCAGGCCACGGGAAGGCCTTGTTTGCCCCCTCCGGCGGTCGTCGGCGACCGTCGTTTCATTTTTTTTTCATTTAAAACAATTTATTTGAATAAAATACAGAAACATTGTTTTTCTTTCAATTAGGTCCTTCTGGCATTACTTTTAGGTCCTTTTATTACAATTAGGTCCTTCAGTCATTTTTCTTAAATCTTTCGAATAAATTTTTAACTGAAAATATTACATGTTTCATCCTAAACATTTAAAATAATGTTTTCTGAATTTAAAACTTTAATAAAAGCCCTCCAGAGTTTTTTAAATGTATTTTGTTTCAGGAAAATTGTATAAAACACCCTAGGTTTCCTTGGAATCTTTCTGAAAGTTCATTTTTGCTGTGGAAATTGCATAGAAGCCCTTGTATTCTTTAAAACTTGCTAGAAGCATGTTTTCACTGGGTAAATTGCATTTAGGCCCCTGACTTTTACAAAAAGCATCTAGAGAGCTTCTTTTGCTGTGAAAATTGCATATAACTCCCTGAACTTGTTTTGAAACTTTCCAAAAGCTTGTTTTCTTGGGCAACTTGCACTTTAGCCCTCTGTCTTTACTGAAATTCTTCTAGATGCTTTATTCTGCTGGGAAATTTGCAGTTTAGTCCCTGTACTTCATTGATTTTACTCTGATTGCCTGTTTTCAGGGGTAAAATGACCATTTCGCCCTTGAAACTTCCTGGATCATTTCTGAGACATTTTTCTTGCATTTTTATCCTGATTTTATGCAGAATTGATTTAAATGCATGTTTTAGTGGTAAAATTGCATTCTAACCCCTAGAGAACTTCATTTTAACTAAGGATGCACATTTGACCCTAGAATTTTTCATACTTGCATAGAATGTGTTTTCCTATGTATTTTTGATG
>JAMKQA010025724.1:0-31578 GCA_024699735.1 Posidonia australis
AAGAAAATTCAAGTCAATTGGGCCCGAGTCATTGTTCATTGCATGACCCATGTCAAAACCAAGCTCTTTTTTGGCTCTCTACTTACCTATCTATTTGAGTACTTTGATGTTCCGTTCGACAATGAATCTAGGATGGTTGTCAAGTCAAAACCCTTAGGTATGTCGGCCATAGAAAAAATGGAACAAGCGCTTGAAAGGTCGAAAATTTCAAAAAGCATTCCTCCATCCACCTCCTTTGCTCCACACATTGAAAGAGATTCTGAAAGCTCTGATGAGGACGATGATGACTCCATCACCAAGAAGATTGACTTACTTCAACAAAAAATTCATGATATCAAGCTTCGCCAACAACAACAACATGAAGAAAACCAAGCAAAGATGGATCTCATTCTCACTCGCCTTGAGGAATCCACAAAAATCACTCACACCAAGTTAGAAGCCTACCAGGAGCAACTTGAGGAATATCATGTGGATATGCAAGAATTCTTTCAAAAAGACTCACCTCCTGCGTCTTGATTTTTTTTTAAATCAAGTTTTAACTTATGTTCTTTCTTTTATCTCTCTTATTGTTTGTTATGGATCTTTTTGAGTATGACAAAAAGGGGGAGACCTTATTAGTGTGTGTGAATCTTTAAATCCTTAAAATTTATTTTTATTTCTCTTAAGATATTCGAATGCATATCTGTTGAATTATATGATTGTTTCTTATGATATACTTAAAAATTCATTTCTGAACTCATATACATCACTCAATCATAGATGCCTATTGCTAGGGGGAGTTTTTGTTTTGTCATCATCAAAAAGGGGGAGATTGTTGAAAAATCTTATATTTATTTTGATGATAACAATTTTAGTGTGATTAAACACAGGTGACTATATAAGGCCATATGAAGATTCAAGTATTACATTGTAAAACATTCATATGAGATGTAATAATCACACATTTGTATTCTTGAGATATAAAAATGTATTGATATGTAAAGGAAGAAAGGATTTGTAAGTCACATGTAAAACGGCATATCGAATATTTTTGGTATACCGAATCAGGAGAAAATGGCACATCAAACGGCACATCGAAATTCAAAGAGGAAATGAAGCTGCAAGCAAAACGGCATACCGAACATTTTTGGTATACCGAATCAGGAGAAAACGGCACATCAGGCGGTACACCGAAATTCAAGGACCAAGGAAACTGATAGCAATTTCAACAGACTGAAATATTTCGGAATACCGATTTATCTTGACCGTTACATATTTCGGTCGACCGAATATTTTCGGCATACCAAATCTTTTGTCAGTAAACAAAAGATTTACTAGTCGTTAGTCACATTTAGATAAAAACCTAACACTATAAATTAAGGTCCATATGCAGCTCACAAATCACTGAATTTCCATTGAGCTATCATACTTCTAGTGCTTCAAGTGAGTGAGTCAAAATTCCATCAATACTTCGCTTCAAGTACAAAGAGCTTCAACTTTCATTCAGACAAGCAAGAGCAAGATCACAAGGTGTTCAAAGGTTATTCTTGCCTTCAAGTATTTTGAGTTATTCTCCTAGAAGGAGAAGGAAATTGTGATTCAAGGCTACAAGTACGGTAAATTTGTAGCTTGTAATATTCTAGTTATTGAATAAAAGGGTTAAGTCTCAAGTGTGGAACTTGAGGAGTGGACTAAGCCGGGGTTGGCTAAACCACTATAAATTCTCTGAGTATTTGTGCTTGAATGTGTATGTGATTAATTTTTATCTTCTTAAGTTTGTATATTAATTTTAAAACTAGAAAAAATAAGTGATTCTCTATTCACCTCCCCTCTAGTGAAGCCTTAGTATCCTACAGGATCTTATTGGTGCCCTCAGGATCGGGATGCTTACTGCCAAGTGCAAGGAAACAGCAACTCCAGACCTCGCTAGACTCTATCCAAGGCCCTAGTTTTTGGGTGGCTCTCTGGAAACGGGTCATGTGTCTTGGGCTCCGTTCCAAACCCCACTGGACCATACACCTGTTTTTTATTTTATTCATTCATTATTCTTTTCCCCTCATAGGCATGTGGGCTCACCCTATCCCTGGCTTGGAGGTCATATATACCTGGTCTATGGTGGGGAGCTGGTGCTGTTTAAAGGGTTGGCTAGGCCCTTTTGTAACATGTCTTCTAGGTATTCACTCCGACTCCTCTCCAAGATAAATTGGAGGGACAGAGCTACCCGCCATGCCTCTCTCTTTAGGGCCTACTTCTATCTGTGACTTCTGTCTTCTTATTCTTTTATGCCCTTTTTCAGATATATATTTTTGTTTTATTTCTCGCACTATCACTCTCACCCCTAAAATTTATCTCCCTTTGGGAGGTGCAGGGTCCCTGAGAAGTTTGGATACTTCACCCAATTCACAATGAAAGGTGGCTCCCTCACTCTCTAGGTTCCTGAATAGTACCTATTTGAGGAGGTGCTACACATTCCCCACATTGGCAAGCTTATTCCGCTTATCATCATTGGGCTAAGATCCATGCATGTGATGACAACCTATATATGCGTATACTGAATGAGGGTTAGTATGTGTTGTGATGCAGAGCTACATGGATGTAAGAAGATCATGACCTCATGTATGCATGAAGGAAATTGTTAGTGTCGTAGACTAAGGACACACTGTTTATGATCACTGAAAGTACTTTTTTAGGTAGCATGAATGAACTGGCTCTGACTGTTCGATGCGGTCTATGTCCTCAAGGATGACAGCCCCTCTGGAGTAGACTTGTCTGACCACAAATGGTCCACACTAGTTGGGCCTGAACTTGCCACATCTGTTAGGGAGATGTATTGCTCTCAAGACCAGGTCCCTTGGCAAAAAGCTTATTGGTCGAACCTTCTTCTGATAGGCTTTGACCATGTGCTTCTAATAGCATTGTGCGTGATGCATAGCTTGTACTCGATGCTCGTCTAACAGGTTCAATTGAACGAGGCGGTCCTCAATCCACTCTGCCTCCTCTAGCTCTGTTTCTTTCAAGACTCTGAGCGATGGTATGTCCACTTCTATTGGTAGGACTGCCTCCATACCATACACTAGAGAATATGGAGTCGCTCCTATTGAGGTCCTGATTGATGTTCTATAAGCCCACAGAGCCTATGGGAGCTTGTCATGCTAGTCCTTATGCGTCTCCACCATCTTTTTAAGTATCTTAGTTAAATTCTTATTGGCAGATTCTACTGCACCGTTCATCTGTGGACGGTACGGGGAGGATTTGTGATGCCTGATATGGAACTCTTGCAGGAAATCCTCAACCATTTTGGCTGTGAGATTTGTCCCATTATCGAAAACGATGGAATACGGGACCCCGTACCAGGTAATGATGTTGTTCTTGATGAATTTCTCTGTCACGGAGGCGGTCACTGTTTTGTAAGAAGCTGCCTCCACCCATTTTGTAAAATAATGTATTGCTACCAAGATGTACTGATGTCTATTAGAAGCTGCTGGGTGGATAGCTCCGATGACGTCTATTCCCCATGTAGAGAAAGGCCAGGGTGACAACATGCTGTGAAGCTACTGTGGTGGCGCATGAATAAAATTGCCATGGACTTGACAATTATGACATCTTCGCACAAACTGGCAACAATCTTTCTCCATGGTTGACCAGAAATAACCCTATAACATTATTTTCTT
This sequence comes from Posidonia australis, assembly GCA_024699735.1. Lineage (NCBI taxonomy): Eukaryota > Viridiplantae > Streptophyta > Magnoliopsida > Alismatales > Posidoniaceae > Posidonia > Posidonia australis. The sequence continues at coordinate 3,651 of JAMKQA010025724.1, forward strand.
GGCCAATAATACCCCATTCATGTGAGGCCTGCATGTCCCAGCATGCACTTGCAACATAACTGTATCGGCCTCCTTTTTATCAAGACAGCACAGAAGCATCTGATTGTAAGACCTCCTGTATAAGTGGCCCGCTCTAAGCACATATTTTGAGGCCAGTTGGACCGTGGTCTTTCTGTCTGCCGCTGATGCGTCTAGATGGTGATTCCCAGTTTCCAGGTAAGCTTTGATGTCATGATACCAAGGGAGCTCTTCTTTGGAATCTACTTCTTCTATGCTCATGTAGTGTGCCAGTTGGTTCGTGCAGGCTACTGACACCTTTACTGTGTCATCCTCTGGTATGGACAACCAGGATGCAAGAGTGGCTAGTGCATCTACGTAAGCATTCTTGGCCCTGTTCATAAAGGAAAAGCGTATCTCCTCAAACTTGGTCATTAGCTTCAACAGATGATTGTGGTATTGAACTAATTTCAGATCTTTGGTTCTCTAGTTGCCATTTACTTGAGAAATATCCAACATGGCATCACCATGCACATGTAATTTCTGTGCACTATGCTCTAATGCTGTCTGCAAGCCGAGAATACATGCCTCGTACTCTGCCACATTATTGGTGCACACAAAGGTCAACTTTCGAGCAAGCGGGATCATTTGTCCATATGGAGTTTCCAACTCTGCATCGATACCCATGCCTCTCCTGTTAACTGCGCCATCAAAGTAGAGCTGCCACTGACCTTTATCTCGAGGGACTACCGACTCCTCTTCTTCCATGGCGAACAATATATCCTCATCAGGAAACTGAGTCTGCAGGGGTTGGTACTCTGGCAATGGTAAGTCTGCTAAGTGATTTGCCACGGCTTGTCCCTTCATCGACTTCTGAGTGACAAAGGTGATGTCAAACAGAGATAACAACACTTGCCACTTGACACATCTACCTACCAGTGCTCGCTTCTGAAACAGGTATTTCATTGGATCATGTCGGCACAGTAATAGAACTGGATATGCCATCATATAGTGCGTTAAGCGCTGTGTGGCCCAGATGAGGGACAAGCAAACGATCTCGATTGTGGTGTATTTAACTTTGCAATCATGGAACTTTTTGCTTAGATAATAAATGGTCCTCTCCTTGCAACCTGTTTCATCATGCTGACCCAAGACTGCGCCCATTGAATGCTGTGTCACTGACAAGTAGAGCAACAGAGGACGCCCTGGTGTCGGAGGAACTAAGACTGGTGGTCTTGCCATGAGTTTCTTGATTTTGTCAAATGCTTCTTGGCATTCCTCACTCCAGCGGATTTGTGCGTTCTTCCTCAGGAGCTTGGAAATTGGCTCGCAAATTGGTGTCAATGAGCGATGAATCGGCTGATATACTACAACCGCCCTAGCAACCCTTAGACTTCTTTCTCTGTTGTGGGGGGAGGCATCTCAATGATGGCCTTAGCCTTGCTCGGATCTACCTCGATTCCCCTTTGGCTAATGATGTACCCTAGCTGTTTGCCTGATGACACACCAAATACACACTTGTTGGGGTTCAATCGCAGCTTAAAATTTCTCAGACGGTTAAAGAGCTTTCTCAAACAAGCAATGTGTTCTTCAAGCTCCTTCGACTTAGCAATCATGTCATCCATGTAAACCTCGATGTCTTGGTGCATGAGATCGTGGAATAAAGCTGTCATTGCCCTCTGATATGTGGCCCCAGCATTCTTGAGCCCAAAGGGCATAACTCTATAGCGGAACACTCCCCATGGGGTAATAAAGGACGTTTTCTCCATATCCTCTTCTGCCATTCAGATTTGATTATATCTGGAAAATCCATCCATGAATGACAACATTTTATGTCCTCTAGTGTTGTCTACCAATACATCAATGTGTGGGAGTGGAAAATCATCCATTGGGCTGGCTTTGTTTAGGTCTCTGTAATCAATACACATTCGGACCCGACCATCTTTCTTGGGTACCGGAACCACATTCGCTAACCATTCCGCGTAAAGGATGACCTTCAAGAAGTTAACTTTGTGCTGCTTCATTATTTCCTCCTTTAATTTCAAGAGCCACTATGGTCACCATCTGCGCAGTTTCTGTTTGACAGGCTTGACATCAGGCTTAAGCGGTAGTGTATGTACAACTACCTCGATGTCCAGTCCAACCATGTCATCGTAACTCCAGGCAAAGATATTTGCATATTCTCAAAGAAGCCCAACAAGTTTTGCTCTAGCCTATGCTGGGAGTCTGGCGCTTATCCACACTTCTTTGACATCTTCATTGGTGCCAATATTCACAGTCTCAGTTTCTTCTTCTACATGCAGGTTTGGGCTTTCGGGGTCATCATCGTAAGCTAGAATTCTGATGCATCATGACTCTCCTCTTCCTCCTCTGCATCTTCCTCTTTTCCATATGCAATGAGCTCAGGAAGGACTTCTTGTTGGCACAACGGGTCTGTGTCTTCAAAGGTGCACACTTTTTCAGCATTCTGCCCCTGATATTGCATTAGAATGGTCACTGTGACCCTAGTTTTCTTATATGCACCCCTAATGATTTCTGGTTATGCTATTTCCGAACCTGTGTCTAACTGTTTTACTTCTGACAAACAAAAGCTTTTATTATCATGCTGTCTTTGTATAGCATGTGCAACAGGTGGGCAGTTGTCCTTTGTCTGACTGATGTGAGTGTTGCCGCCCGAGTTCCCTCCTGAGCCTAGCTCAAGATCGTTTTTTTTTTGGACCCCATTGCGCATGTGGGCCAGGTCTGATAGTACCACCTAGACCCGCCTCCCGGCTGATAGGAGATAAACTCCTATGGTCTAGTGTTTAAAGATCCATTCTCCTCCAGGTTCATGATAGCAGACTGACCCTATGCAACTGTCTGCTCCTCTGTGCCCTCGATCATTACTGCCTTTCCTTTCTTGTGCCAAAGCTCATTTTGCACATCCTCGGCTAGTACTGATAACTGCTCTTGAAATAAAACTTCCAAATCGTTGACCATGTTATCCACCTGAGCTACCATGACATCTCCTTCCTCTTCATTGGAAGCGAAATCTACATAATATGCGTTGGTAGTTCTCAACACCTCAGGCACTGATTCCGACTGCCCTGGCTACAACCCCTTCAAAACTAACTGTCATTCTGAAGTTGCTGCTGCTGATTCTGCCCTTGCTGCATCCCAAACTGCAATTGGATTGTTAGACAGACCCTCCGCTGACTCCAGAGGTGGCAACACTAGCATAGCTATCCTCGGGGACATGGATGATGTTGGATTCCTTCTGAAGTCCATAATTTCCTCCTCTGAGTAATAATCCTCTACACATATCCATTCCGGTCCATTGACTGGTTTGTTCAGCCCAGGCTCTGCAAGCATCAATCTCCGATTGGGATCCAGCAATCCCGCACTGACAAAATTATTTAAATCTCGCGGAATAACGAGCTTTTGGAACTTACGACGCTTTGCGTATCTGTCTTTCGGCTTGCGCTCGTATCCCAGTCATTCAAACTTGCGTCTTCTCTCCACGGCAATTGGTTCTATGATTCCTTGGCCATTCCGCCCGAGAGGTGCTCCCTTCTCGTATCCCCATCTCTGACATAGATTCTCGACCATCGAAAAGGGGTTGCCAAAAGTGGCCAAATGGCTGGCACGCTTGAGAATCGGAATAAAATTGACCGGTTCAAAACGGTCGACATGGTAGAGCACATCAGAAGGTTTGGAGTCAAAATGGACAGTATGGATTGAGACTGTAGAGACTGCCTCAACCTTCTCCTTTTCAAGATTTTCCGCCATCACGACGACAACGTCATTGTTCCAACGGAACTTAATCATACGGTGAAGGGTCGAAGGGATAACTTGATGCTTGTCGAGCCAAGGGCGCCCAAGTAGAAGATTGAAAGATGGTTCGAGGTCGATGACATAGAACTCGACCTCAAAATGAGTAGGACCAATGACTAAGGGAATGATTAAGATCCCTAAGGCATCATGGTGCGTGTTGTCGAAAGTCGTCATTCATTTCACTGCAGGAGTAATGTGCTCCGATTTAAGCCGACCTGACTTGCGGTTCTCAAGGGGCAGACGTTCAAACCGGCGCCATTATCTACTAGAGTGAGAGGAATGCGAAAATTTTGGTATTGCACCGTGATGAATAGGGGCTGGTTATGATTAGTCCCTGCTGGAGGAAGCTCAGAACTAGAGAAAGAAATGACCTCGGCACGGCTATCATCCCTACCATGCTATCCAAGGTCGAAGGTTGTATGGTTGAAGAAACTTAGGCAGCCTGAAAGACCCGAAGAAATGACTTTCTATGTTCGGCTGAAGTATGAATTAAATCCCAAATGGATATGTCTGCTTTGACATTTTTCAACTGGGCAGTAATATCAGCTACCGATGGGTCAACTTTGGCAGTGGGGTTAGCTCTTGTGACTGTCTCTTCAAGAATTGGATTGGTTCTTGCTTGAGTGGATGAAGTCACAGGCTGACTGGTTTTGTTTGCTGAGACCGGGGCCTTGTATACCCTTCCCGATCGTGTTACCTCAGCACACATTTCTACGGTATAGCTATAAGCATGCGGTGAGTATCTTGTGTCAAATTGATGACCATAGGAGCATGGGCCCTTAATTCCACTAGGGTTGAAACTGGCAGAGTAGGTGTTGGCGCTTGGTGGTTTAGGTCATGTCTCGGTTTGGCTAGTAGGCTAATTGTTGGTGGGGTGGATTGCATGGTAGGTCTGGTAGCCGTGTGCCTCGGTCGGGAAGCTAACTGGATCATGTTGACTACAGAGCTTGTAGCTTCAATGAAGGATTGACTCAGCTGATAGGAGAACAGTTCTGAAACATCATGGATGAGGAGAGAAGGATCAAAAGATTCAACCTCATCCGAAGAAAGGAAATAGACTCCCGAGGTTCCTAGCACATGCTCAGGCAAAGGCTGGTGTATTATGTTGCTAGACGTGGATGCCAATGAATGTGGTGTCTGTGCAGTGGGCCTAGACTCTGCATCCTATGTGTTAATTGCAATGACCTTCTGGTCAATTAAGTCCTGAATTGCTCTTCAAAGTGTGAAGTAGTTATCCGTAGAGTGCCCCGCGGCTCTATGGTAACTGCAACATAGATCCGCTTTATACCACCACGGAAGTGGGTTCGGTGGTGGGCGGATTTCTGGAAGCTTTAGTAGTGACGCTACCTTAAGAAATATGACACTCAGTGGCTCAACCAAAGGAGTGTAATCTCTCTCAGGTCATGGGAGTCGCCTTGATCCCTGTTAGCGCCCTTGCCTTGTTGGTGCGGGCCGGTAGATTGGCTCGGCAGTGGTTGTGATTTATGATGTGCGTGGTACTTTAGGTGTAGGAGAGTAAACAACCTGATTCTGAGCCGGCGAGCTCACCACGTTGGCTGGCATAACAGGAGCCCCTACGTATGCCACAGCATTCCTAGCAGAATCCTTCTTCTGCCTATAGCCAGTGCTGGATCCATTGCTACCACCGTTGCTGTTACCAGTTCCGCTAGTAGCTATGGTCTGCTTTGCGAATGCTGCTAACACTAGGAAGCTTCCGCTATTTAGCGAGCTCTCTACACGGGTGCCAGCTCTGATCAGGGATGCAAATGTGGTAATAGGCTGGATGCTAAGTAGAGCTCCAATGGCTGGCTGCGCCCCTCAAATTATTATTTCGATAGACTCTTCGTTAGAAGGTCTATCACGCACTTGTGATGCGAGGGCTCGCCAGCACCCAATGTACTCCCCGAACGGCTCGTGGGGCTTCTGCTTGGTGGCGACCAGGTCCTCCCGCTTTGAGACCATGTCGAGGTTAAAAGAGTACTACTCCAGAAAAGCTTGGCTCAGATCATTCCAAGTCCTTATGGTGGAAATATCCAGTGATGTGAACCATTTTAAAGCTGGACCTGTAAGACTTTTCTAGAAGAGGCAAATGAGAAGTCTCTTGTCAGCCTGTAGCTGAGCGAAATCGCCATAGTACGCCCGAAGATGTGAAATTAGGCAGCCTTTCCCATTATATTTTTCAAATTCCGGGATATGGAAGTTCGGTGGGAGTACCGCCTCTAGGAAATAGCAAAGGTCCCTGATGGAGAAATACTGGCGGTCCCTGCCCTGCACTTGACGCAGAGCTTTCTCTAGGTCATTCATCCTGGCGAAAAGTGCATTGGGAGTTGCTGCTGACATTGAGTATGCAGCTGGGGCGGGTCCCGCATACGCTGTGTCTATAGCACCTATGTGCTCCTCCAGATCTATCATCTTGCCACCTGGTGTCGTGGCATGATGACCAGCGTACCCGTGCATGTGCGCTACTTGTGGTGGTGTGCATGCTGAAGCTTGTACCTGATGTAAGGGTATAGAAATGTTATGCTGTGTGGGACGTGTTGTTGTGTGGGGGAGCAACAGCTGCTGAACCGGGACGGTCGGGTTCGTAGGCCAGTGAACTCCCACCAGCCCAAAAGGCTGACCACCAGTGGAGGGAGGAATATATAGTGCATGCTGTGGTAGTGATACTACTGGCAGAGTAGCAATGCCCGTCGTCGGGACAGCGGGACACTGTAGCGACGACTGCAGTGGTGGTGTGACTGATGCAACGTGAAGTGCCTGAGCAGGTGGAGTAGGATCCTCAGGAATGGGACAGACAGGCGCAATCAGAGTGGGATCCAAAGAGAAGGCCATGTTTTGCAACCTCTGTGCAAGGGCCAGAAGTTGCTGAGATTGTATGGTGGCAAAACTGTCGGTAGTAGTACTGAGGGCTGGAAGATAAAGCGGCAGGGATGTCAAATGGGGGTTGGATGCTCAAAGATGTTGTAGGTCAGATTCCTACTGATGAGGCAATCGCGGCCAGCTGAGTGTCAAGTGAAATAGGGTCAATTAAAAGACGGGGCATCATCAGATCAGATGCCCTAGTGGTAGTCATAGTAACCGCCTCAACCGTAGGCTCCAGACTAATGAGGGTCTACTAGTGTCCCGAAACAGGTGGACAAGGAACTCCAGGTGCCCAAAAGTGGCTATCGTGGAGTGAAGGTGGAATGACTGATGACATAGTAAAAGGAGGAGGGGAAGAAATAGGAATCCCCTCCAAGGCAACTGGTGTAATAGTCTCAGAAGCTCTCTGGGCCATAGAGAACCGCGAACGAGTAAAGATGGGGCTGCGATTGCAAGTGAAAGGACGATGCCTACGAGGAGCTATCATCGAAAGTGACGAATAGCTCGAGGAAAGACAGTCAAGAACAATGCCTCAAGATTGAGGTTATAAAAGGGAACTTCCAGGCCTAGATCTAGGAACTCGCACACAGAACTCTATACCTAGCAAAGGAAAAGAAGCTAATGTGTTAGTGAAGAAATGAAGACAAGACAACAAAAGAAGTAAACTAGCAATGCAATTGTTTGTTAGGGTGGTATGAATGGCACACATGCACATGAATGCTACGAACATGCTCTCTCTTGCCATGCATGTCCCACATGGATCGAACCATATGGGGCGCACTCATGGGTTTGGGTTTCGACTCTGGTCAGAAAAGTAAGGTCCCCGTTCTAAATCCTGGCCGAAGCGTAGGCAGTGAACGGGTAGTGCGTTGGTGGTTTCGTCTCCTCCAGTAGCATGGAGCTGTACCCTTTACTAGCACCGACACGACCCCAGACAAGGGGGACAAACTAGCAACACGTCCTACGCTAAAGCTATAGAACGGGCTACTAGAATTGTCCTTCGTAATCTATGGGTGACCGAGAAAAGAAGATGCATGCCCTATATGATTAATCATGCGATATGCTTTTGTGACTTTTACTTGAGTTTTATTAAACCATAGGGATTTGTGAGCATTTGTCTCTAGTTATGCCGTATTATTTGTTCATCTGAGTTTGTGTGTTTTATTTTATCCAGATGGGGAGGCAAACATGTCTCTACTCTCCTAATCATGGCAAATTCAAATAAAGGAAAAAACACACAAGCATGGCATCCAAACAAGTCAGACAATATGCATGAACATGGCATGTGCTGGTGTGGTGATCACAAGTAGGTGTATAAAAGCAAGTATCGACAAACAAAGCATGAACTAAGTCATGTGCATGTGCGTTGGCATAGCAACAGTGTAAGGAAGGCAAAAAGGCATGTTTAGTCTAATATGTACAAGCAAACAGAACAAGCAAACAAGCACAAAGTATATAGACCAAAGACAAGTAAGGAAACCGGAATGAAAGCTAGAATCTGGTTATCCCCAGTGGAGTCACTAGTTCCTGTGACCATGCCTGTGGAACCCTGTATGGCTCTCCCCTACCGATTGCGTGGAAGTACTTGAGGAGACCCGATATGGTCACGGCGAAGATGGTGAATCCAGAGAAGAAGACTAAACTCGGAGACACTAAGGAAAGATAAGAAAGGATAAGGAAAGGAGTCGCCACCTAGTCTTTTAATGGAAAGACGAGGAAAACCAAGCACACAAGAAAATCAAGAAGCAAACAAGATGCAGAAAACATGTGTGCTTAGTGCCTAATGGATATAATGCACAAATGAATGCGGGCCAGAGAAAGGTTAAGGATTCTAGTTACGCATGGGGAAGGAGTTAGGCACCCCCATGTGCTTGAGAAAACTCGATCTTTCTAGGTTTCCTACTTGTAATATGGTCCTAAGGATGTGTGCTTGCTTATTCTAAATGCGTAGGCTATAGATGATTGAAAACATGCCAAATCAAAGTGAAAAATGAAATAAAAAGAAAAAGTTAATCCAATGGTCAAATGTAGGCATTGAGAATGCCGCTTTACTGTACGCCCTTGGGCAATGGGGAAAATCGAGAATTTCTCGGAAAACGTCTCGTGAATCAGCGAAAATTGAGAGAAATCCGAGAAAATCAAAATGGGAAAATAATCCTTATTTGGGACAATGTCGGCTTTGATAAGCCTTTTACTATACACCCTCGAACGATGGAAAGCCAAATCAAATCTAAAGATGCGAAAATCGAAAAGAATCCGGGAGACGGTGAAAAAACTAAGCTTGAAAAGAGTTGGAAAAGCGTGCGCAAAGTAAAGAAGAAAAGGTAAGAAAATTGCATGAAAAAGTGTGACAAGATGTGCAAAATGCATGTGTGAGTGTAAAAAATGAATTCTTGGGGCCTTTGTGCAAAAAACCCATATTCTGAATAAAAACTGAAATTCTGAAGCCCAAATCATAGGAAAACACATTCTATGCAACTATAAAGAAATTTGGGGTCAAATGTGCAAATATGTGCATTTCGGGCCAAATTGATGTTTCCTAGGGGTTAGAGTGCAATTCTGCCGCTAAAACATGCATTTAATCCAATTCAGTGGAAATTCCGGGTAAAATGTGAAAGAAAAAGGATCCATGAAAGTTTCAATGGCAAAACAATAAATTTACCCTAGAAAACAGGCATTCAATGTGAAATCTATAAAGTGTGGGGGCTAAAATGCAATTTACCCAGAAAAACAATGTATTCAAAAGAGTTTCTGTGAAGTTCAAGGGTTTAAATGCAATTTATTCAGTAAAATATGCATTCAAAAGGATTTCAGAGAAGTTTAGGGTCTTAAATGCAAAGACATTGGATTAATATGCATAAAAAGATACTCTAGGGTTTTTTGCTAAACTTTTAAACCTGGAAAACATTATTATGAATGTTCGGGGAGCATAATGTAATATTTTCAGTTAAAACTTTATTCAAACAATTTACGAAAAATGATTCAGGACCTAAGTGTAAGAAAAGGACCTATTTGTAATAAAAAAAGGAGCTAAATGCAACAGCCAGAAAGATTTAGAATTTTATTAAAATAAAAAGTTTGAAATTGTTTTAAAAAAAAAGGCAGCGGCGGTCGCCGTCGACGGAGCTCCGCCATCGACGAACGCCAAAGAGGCAATGAGAGGCTTTCCCGTGGTCTGATCGGAAGCAAGAAGAAGAAGAGGGAAGAAGATCCAACGGCTTGGATCGAGGTTCCAACGGTGGGAGTGGGCCTCCCACCTACCTCGCCGTCGAGGCACTCCGGCGACAGCGTCGGAGAAGAAGGGAGACTACTGGAGCTATGGCGCGGCGATCCAGAGGTCGCGCAGGCTTCCGGCCATCGAGAGGAGCCTTCTTCATTTTCTAGAAGTGAGTATGGTGGATGATGACGCGGAGGGGAGCTCCGCCTGCCGTTGACGTCTTTTCCTCATTCGAGCGAGGTCGTGCGCGTGTTCTAGAGGTCGTGGTGTGGATTTGAAAGCTCTGGAGTACTGGGGCCATGCCATGGAAGCTTTCTGGAGGCTCGATGCGGTGTGGTGTGGCTGAGGGCGTGCGTTATGTTCTGGCTTCGATCATCTTCTCTGGCGACGGCAGAGCGTCGCGATTCCGGCGATCCTCTAGTGGAGACCTCCGCAGCGATCAGAATGGGAATTGGTGGGGCGGAAAAGTAAGAGGTAAGCTAGGAGAGGTAGACCTAGGGTTCTAGGACCAGCGACAAGCCTTGGACCAGCACCCCCACCTATATCGCTGGAAAATAGCGACGGCGAGGTCCGGGGAGCGATTCCAACCAAAGGAGGCCTCTAGGTTGATTGGAAACGATCCAGAAAGGCTAAGGAAGCTCTAGGAAACTGAATTCGAAGCTAAATGAGGTTGGAGGAGGGCGTACCTAGCCTGACGACGTGCGTCTCCTCCGTAGCTCGCTGGAATGGCCTGAATTCTCCACTTCTCACATTTGTGAGCCCCTCTTTCTTTCTAGAATTCTCTATTTTTCTCTCACCAAAAGATCTCCTCACCTCTGCTTCTGCTGCTCCTTTTATAGGTGAAGTTCCGACGGCTGTAACAACCTGTAACAAACTCAACAAAATCTTAACAACTAACCAACTCTATAACAAACTAAGAAGCCTCCTAACAGACTAACCACTTGTAACAACCGTGTTGTCCCCCGCGCACCCCGCAGCCTGCCCAAGCACCAACAGTGATCGATGGTTGTGATGAGGGAACTGGCCAGGTGCATATGTCCAGTGATGCTGCATGGTGCGCTTGTCTGGTGCACCAGATATGTGCACCAGTGAAGTGCGCCTGTTTGGTGCGCCAGATAGGTGCGCTAGAGAGGTGCGCCTGCATGGCCCTAGATCACGGCTCAGACCATTTACTATTGGGTTTGGCGTTCTCTGTCTCTGGGACTAAACCAGGGTTTGAGTTCATTTGTGATTAAAAGCCCAGCTATCACAATTGCAGCCTGTAGACCTGCAAAACTGGGGTGTCTACACTAGGCACACCAATTTGGAGCACCATGTTGGTGCACCAACATGGCACATTGCCCTGATTTAGAGCATTGCTTGTTGGTTGCCCGACTTTCCCACTTCTTGTAACCTCCAACCATGCAATGACTCTTGTACCCTCACCCCAATTTATATTCTCCTACTAGCCCTACGTGAGTCTCTTGGTTTCCAAAGCTTTTGGGATTCCAAGGCTCTTCAATTCCACCTCCTATAAAGAGCTATCCAAGGACTTCATTTTTCTTATTCTTGGCAGCCTTGTACCCACCAACCCACCTTGAGCATGAGGAGCCTTGATCCCTAAACACCCCTACCAATGTCCCATCACGTCTAGAACATCTAAGGGGGGAAGCATAGCTAGCCTACATTGTTGAGAGACACATCCAACCTCCACACAGGTAGTTTCATATCTACTCTTTGTAACTTATTGATATTTGTGACCATACTTGTAGAACCACTTGACTCCTCGTGCGTGCAAGCACACAAAGAATTCTAATAAGGTCACCGTGAAGATGATGAATCCGAGGAAGGACACTCGACTCAAAAATACTAAATAAAGACAAAAAAAAAGGATAAGGAAAAGGAGTCGTCACCTAGTCTTTTAACAAACAGACGAGGAAAAGTAAGATACATAAGAATGCGAGAAATTGATGCAAATGAATGAATGTGTGCGTTCTTTGTGACTAAAGAATGCAACACTTTAGTTACTATAGGCCAGAGAAAGGGTAAGAATTCTTGTTACACATGGGGAAAGTGTTAGGCACCCCTATATGCCCAAAAATCGGTCTTTCTTAGCTAATCGCTTGCTTATGAGGTTAGTGTAATTACATGCTCACCTAATCTAGAATGTATGCTTGATGTTATGCCAAAACCAATGTGATAAATGCGATGAGAAATTCGAGTGGGAGACTAGATAACCCAGGCGACTGTGCAAAACGAAAACCACATGATTCCGAAAAAAGGAAACCACTCAAGAATCAATGTAGGCAAATGAATGCCAATTAATGTACGTCCTTGGGCAATAAGAAATCATTTGAAAGGTCAGAAATACTTAAAGCAAGAATCTCACATGGAAATTGTGAAAATCACGAATATCGATGAAAATGACAAAGGAAAATAAACCATATAAGGGTCAATGTTGGCATTTGTATGCCGGTTAATGTATACCCATGGGCAATTTGAAAGCCAATACAAAGCAAAACCGCGAAAATTACAGTAAAATCATGAAATATTGTGAAATGTTCTAGTTCAATTCAATGAAAACAATGTAGGCAATTTATATGCCAATTAATGTACACTCTTGGATGATGGATGTGGATGCAAAAAGAAAACATACACTGAAACCAAATAACAATAAAAAACCAAAGGAAAACCAATGCAAGAAAGCAAAGATGTTCTCTACAACCATCTGGTCTCAGAACCTTTCGCCAATTATTCTCACTAGTTATAACCGTCTAACAGATTCGTCTAGCATAACTGTTGATTGGATTTGCGTCAATTATCCATTGATTGGATTTGTTGACACGATCCGCCAACGGGACTTATGTGACCCTTAACCAGTCCAGTAAACAAACTCTGATCTGATTCACTATAAAACTGAAATGAAAAGCTTGAAGCTTCAACGGAAGAGTAAGAATAGAGTATGAGGAACAAATTCATGCAGATAGATTACAAAATGACGCTCCAGATCTTCCCTCCCATCTAGCACGACAGAGAACATGCCGGTCGACCTCAATGGTGGCTGATGAGCTTTGCTGAGCTCTAGTGAGGTAATGGAGATGGAGGAAAGATCTAGGAAAAGCAAGAACAAAGTAAATGGAATAGAAACTTGCAATCAACATTCAAAATAGTGTTCTAGACCTCATCTCCCATTCTCCTTGCCGGAATGCATGCCGATTGGCCATGACATGATGATGTGTCTTATTTAATTACCGCAAGTGCATGGCGTACTATGTAGTATGTGGTAAATACAGGTCGAATCTTGTGGAGAGAAGTGTTCCAAAAACAAAGAATACTATCGATTATTAAGATGAAAATAGAGAGATGTTGATTAAGGATTAAACACTTAAGAAAAAATTAGAATAAATGAAGATCTAGGATTTTTGAATCCATTCATGTAAATATAAATGCATGATTAAATTACTCTGTGTTTCCCGATTGATCTAAATAATTTGATTCAATGATTCTTATCTTAACAAGCATAATCTATATGCAATGCACCATAGATTATCAAGTCAAGGAATAAAAACACACAAATCAAATTAAATCAAATGACATATGATGGAATTGAAATTATATACACAACCCCCAAATCTTCCCTATGCATAGACTAAAAAGATGAAATCAATGTTAATCTATCAAAGTTTTTTGATTCATTAAATGGTCTATGTAATATACATCCAAACCACATGATCAGAGCATTAACCTTAAAGAGAAAACATAGAGCAATTTAATCATGACATCTAATATTACATAAACTTCATCTCAATCCTAGATCTAAAAACTTAGCCACACATGATTACATAAAAATAAAAATAAAAGAGAAGGTACAAGGAGAAGTGGAGGACAAAATGTAAAAACAAATAACTTTATTGAAATAAACCTGGAATTACAAATGATCTTCAAGGTCTTCCATAATCTCCCTTCTACAACAAATGAAAAACAACAACTATCTAAAACCTAGAATATTAGATTCCTCCATTCTTCTACACAAGAGGTCCTTTTATTGATTTACAAGGGCTTCCTCATGTCAGAGACAAATCCGGATAAACAAAAGGATTTTTATATTTGGTTACAAGATATTTTCCAACACAAGCCCACCATGCACAAAGACCAAGTCAGAGCCACTATTTGGGAGCTTGGTGGGCGCCCAACAGCCTTTGGGGGCCTCTTAGCCGCTCGGGTCTTCTGGGACCATTTTTGACTCGATCCCTTGTTGATCAATTATTCTTTTCTATATTTTTGGCATACGGAAAATACGGATTTGACCTCTTGACATATCTTTGGAATTTTTCATGCAAATATCTTCCTTTTTGTCACAATTATTCTTCTCTCCCTGTTTTTCATAGGTTCCTGTAAAATTTACATAAAACACCTCGAGAAACATTATTTATATAAAAAACAAGTAGATGTGGGAATAAAATATTTATGTATAATGAATTCATCAAACACCCCCATACCTATCTTTTGCTAGTCCTCGAGCAAAACAGACTCTAAAAAGAAAAGAGAAATCCTAACTCACTTTCGTAGGAATCGCTGTTGCACTTAGCATGTGCAACAAGCCTTTAAACCCTAGGTTGTCCTAGTGGACGAGTGGTGTTTTGTGAGGGTTTACAGCAGATTTACCCAAAAAATCTCAAAAGAAAAGGGGTTGAGAAATAAAGAAAGTGAAAATATAAAAAAATTAAAATTTCTACGAAACCCACATTAACCTACTCAACTAAAAAGATCCAAAGCTTCCTAGTGTTTTAATTCACTGATTTAACCTTTGTTAAGAACCTTATCTTGTCATTATAGAGATTCTATCCTGTTTTTCACATCATCTTCTTAAAAATTTGCTCATATGTACCTTATATTTGTAAAGTAGACCATAGCATGGGTTTTCAAATCCAATCTTCCCACCTTAACAATTTTATTTCATTTCCTGGTGTCTTTCTTTCTTAGACTTTATTCTTAGCTACCCATTTAGCGAGTTTTAGGTTAGTGGATCCCAAACCAGACGGTTTTAGGTCACCTCAAAGACAATACTTTTCTTTTTTTTCCTTTTTTTTTGATCCTCCAATCACCTTTTTATGCTAATGCTTACTGAGGTACGATACCCAGTTGCTCAGTGAGTATTGGATGTTATTATTCTCTTTTTTTTTATTGCTAAGGTGTTCAGGCCTTCATTTACACCCCATAGCTAAGGACTAGAGTGATAGTACATGATAAGGTACATACAAGTTATAGATATTTTAGATGATGCTATTTTTTAGATTTAGCTCAAGTTCACAATTGACTAGAGTTGAATGATATGGCTTGACACATAGCTCTAATGGTCCTATAGTGAATGGTAATGATGATGACTTAGGTAGAGCCATAAGAATGATAGGTTGAGGATTTTTCTCAATTGAATCACTTGAAAGGGAAACCTCTGTAATGAATTGGTCTACAACTGGTTAATTAGTGGGCTCATCTACTCTTACTTGGGTTTCTACTTCGTGCATTATTTGAACAACACAGGGTTGATCAGGGGAGTTCAAATGTTGAGCACGAAAGTTCCATTCGTCTCTCTCATTTATAACATGGATTAGTTGACCAACCTGCATTTCTAAACGATCTATGGCTTGAGTATTCATTAGCACTTGGTTGGTGGCCTGTATATTTGCCTTCACTAGCTCTTCTAAGCCATTTTCTAGACTTGTTAACCTATTTTCATCTTCTTGTTGATAGTCTAGAGGAGAGAAGGCTGAGTAGTATTATGGATCTAAATATGAATAAAGGTTAAAGTAATGAGACTCGACTTGATTGAAGCTAGACCCTCCATCATATGCTCTATGGGCCCATAAGAAATTAGGTTGAGTCCATCTTAAATTGTAATTTGAAACATAAGGGTCAGTTAACTCATTCCATGATCTTTGAGCCACATAATTAAATTGTTCCGACCTGTATCCATCTTGATACATTGAATGCCCGATATATATTTTTTTAATGACTCAAAAATTTACAAAAACAAAAAAGACTCTTTTTTTTTTCAAATGAACTGACAAACAATGGAACTAGGAAGAAGTGATGAGACCAGAAGAGAGAACCAAATAGATGAAGAGATTAAAGATAGAGGAGGAAGATGCCTAACCTAATCACACAAGCCACATAAATCCTAAATCTATAGTTGACCTAAATTTAAACAGGTCCTAACTGTTAAGTTCACCTTTAAGATTGTCAAACCAAAAGTCTTTGACCTCTTGAGCAACGGTCTTAATTAAGTAACCACTTGCCTTTTAAGGTGTAGCCTTGTGAACTACTTTTCTTAGACACCAAGTAAGGAAAGAATGTTGAATTTGATTCATTCTCTGGTTCCCTTACCCTATTGAGCTCGAATCCTAGGGGTCAATGTCTACTTGATTTTAAATTACGCTTAGCTCAATGCTTGATGCTTTCTTTTGTTGTTTGTGGGCTAAGGAAGAATGATGAAATCCCCACCTTATCTTGTACTATAGGTTTTGCCCTTACGTACTTTGAAATGATATGCACAAACAATTATGCTCAAACAAGTTGTTCTTCGTACTAACTATATGCTCCAAAATGTTAGGAATTGAGTAGGAAAACACGTACCTTTTCCTCTAGCAATCTCCTAAAATAAATTGACAAGATTCAAAAATAATACACACTATATGATGTATGCTCTTAAGAACAGATTTCTATCTTCTTATGAAAGATTTTATTTTGCTCAAATTGAGGGTTGATTTTAAATTTGTGATCGAGAAAAATCGAGAAATCATAGTAGATAATCAACCCTAGAATAGGATTCTAGAAAAAACAAAACTAACAAAAAAAATAAAAACAAAAAAAAACTCACCTAGGCGCCTAGGAGGTGTGTAAACTGATTTCTGGCACCTGATAGGCGCCTCTCTATCACAGAAACTTGTTCACTTTGTCCCAATGATCTTCTGGATCTGTAAATATCTCACTGGAAGCAGAGAAAAGGTAGTAAATGTCCTTATTATTTTTATTTTATTTTTTTCAATTACGAGAAAAGAAAAATAACTGACAATAACTCTATGCTATGAAAGACTAATCCCCCGGTGACGACGCCAAAAACTTGATGTGTGTTATTTCATTACCACAAGTGCACAACGTACTATGTAGTACATGGCAAATACAAGTTGAATCCCACAGAGAAAAGTGTCCCAAAAATAAAGAATACTATCGATTATTGAGATGAAAATGAAGAGATGTTGATTAAGGATAAAACACTTAAGAAAAATTCAGAATAAATGAAGACCTAGGATTTTTGAATCCATTCATGTAAAATTAAATGCATGATTAAATCCACTCTACATTTCCTGATTAATCTAAATAATTTGATTCAATGATTCTTATCTTAACAAGCATAATCTATATGCAATGCACCATAGACTATCAAGTCAAGGAATAAAAACATACAAATCAAATTAAATCAAATGACATATGATGGAATTGAAATTATGTACACAACCTCCAATTAAATCTTCCCTATGCATAGACTAAAAAGATGAAATCAATGTTAATCTATCAAATTTTTTTGATTCATTAAACGGTCTATGTAATATACATCCAAACCACATGATCAGAGCAATAACCATAAAGAGAAAACATAGAGCAATTTAATCATGACATCTAATATTACATAAACTCCATCTCAATCCTAGATCTAAAAACTTAGCCACACATGATTACATAAAACATAAAAATAAAAGAGAAGGTACAAGGAGAAGTGGAGGACAAAATGTAAAAACAAATAACTTTATTGAAATAGAACCTAGAATTACAAATGATCTTTATGGTCTTCCACAATCTCCCCTCTACAACAAATGAAAAATAACAACTATCTAAAACCTAGAAGATTAGATTCCTCCATTTCTCTACACAAGGGATCCTTTTATAGATTAACTAGGACTTCCTCAGATCAGAGACAAATTCGGATAAACAAAAAAACAATTTTTATATTTGGTTACATGATATTTTCCAACACAAACCCACCACACACAAAGATCGAGTCAGAGCCACTATTTGGGCGCTTGGGGGGCGCCCAACTGCCTTTAGGCGCCTCCCAGGTGTCTGGGTCTTCCAATACTATTTCTGACTCAGTCTCCCATTGATCAATTCTTTTTTCCTATATTTTTGGCATACGGAAAATACGGATTTGACCTCTTGACGTATCTTTGGAATTTTCCATGCAAATATCTTCCTTTTTGGCACAATTATTCTACTCCCCCTGTTTTTCTTAGGTTCCTGCAAAATTTATATAAAACAGCTCGAGAAACATTATTTATATACAAAACAGGTAGATATGGGAATAAAATATGTATGCATAATGAATTCATCACATGAGGCTGACGTGCTTTGTGGAGCTTCGATGAAGCATGAAAGATAAAGAGAATGATCAAAAGAAGACTTGGATGTAAAATTAGTGGACAAGGGACACATGTAGGCCTCCCCCCCAATCAACTCCGCAAGCACCAGTCATGCTCCGACGAGAGGCATGATTTGGATTGCCATAGTGAAAAGAGAAGGAAGTAAGGCCATTGTGACGCAGTCATGTTGCATCCAAAGGTCATTGACCTCGTTTGATGCCTGGGCATGTCTTTGATGGGAGAATTGCCTCATCCCCGATGATTCCGGTGATCGCCAATGAGGAGGAAGAAAAAGAATGGAAGCTGAGATGGTCACGTACAAACACTTAGAGAGCATTTTAGAATCACGTATAGAATTTGGAACTTACCTGTGATGCTTCAATGGCATGCCTTGAGCCTCTCAGAGCTTGTGCGGTGTCAACGGAGTAGAGTGGACAGTAGTTGGAACCAATCATTGGAACTAGAGAGGATCGCTTGGACTTGAGCTGGGAGCTGGAGAGTTGTGAATTTGAGAAGGAAATGAGGGAGAGGGAGTTGAAGGCGATAAGGGCAATACCTCTTCTTGCGTGCCGCAAGGGTCTCTAAATAGGTTAGAGCTTGGAATTGGAGTCGTTGATGTGTAATGGCTAGAGGCTGATAGAAGTGATGGTTTTGGTGGCTTTAATCGGTGAATTTTGGGCTTAATTAGGGGCATATTAGTCTCTAAAAGTCACGACACAAGCACCCAATCAATCTCGGTCATTGATGGCTAAAGACCGAGTGATTAGGTGGCAAGGAAGACTTCTGCATACTCGCCAGTGATTCTCGCCATCTAAATCCGTCAACTTCGTCCGTTGGTTCCAATCGTCGGATGAATCCACCACGAGGATCTGGCTAAAATTTAGGCATGGCCTAATAAAAAACTAGTCAACCAAATATTTGAGTTTGCAGACTGATATTTTGGGACCATCAAGCCATTAAGGATTATGATGAGTGAAGTTTAATTGATTCTAGTAATTTGGGAATGCTTGTGGATGTTTTAGGGGGGAAGTAAATGGGCCCATCACCGACACAGCTCGAATCCCTCCTCCCAAGTCTCCTCAAGATTAGTTGCAAAATCTGAGGTGTCTACAAATACGCTTTCTTGAGCGAGGTTGAAGGTAACCGAGACCGATGTTCAGGGTTGACAGGACACCTCACTCGTGTCTACAGGAAAGTAAAAAATGTTGCAGCTCTAGATCACCATCTTCGGAGGATACATCGAGAGTCGTGATTTACCAGAAAACACAAAAAATGTTGGTAAGGTGTCGAAAGCAAGGATAACACTTAGTAGTCGAACTTGCGAACCAGATAGTTTGGATTATCAACCAAAAAGGGATCATTAAGCAAGACTATCGAGCTTGCTAGCGGAGAATAAGGTGTCACTAGACCCATTGGTTGGACAAAGTCGATTGTCTGTCTAAGCAAGGAAAGCATTGTAAGATATTGGACTTACTGACCGAGGAGAGACATTTTGACGGATGTCACTTGACTAGTTTGGGATACCAAACCGCACAAGAAAAGGGGCATGGTAGGACATCGGACCTACCGACCGAAAATGGACACTTTGACAAGTGTTATCCGTGTAGTTTGGGATACTGGCCCACAAAGGATTGGCCTTGCTTGTACGGAGCATGACCAATCAAGGGGAGGGTCGATTTCGATTGTCTAGGAACTGAAATCAGAAAGGGCATGGCAAGATATTGAACTTACTAACAAGAAATAGACATTTTGACAGATGTCACCAGGGTACTTTGTGATACCGACCCAAAAAGAGATAAGGGACGTGGCAAGATATTCGACTTGCCGACTAGAAAGACAAATGTCAGATGTCACCTGAATAGTTTGGGATATCAACCCAGAAAGAGATTTAACTGAACTTTGCTCATCTGGTACAGAGAACTAAGAGGAAAAGACTTCGTTCATCCAGAGCGAGAATCCCAGAAAGACGAGGACTTCGTCTGTCTAGAGCAAAGTCGAAAAGAAGTGCCTTTAAGTTCCGCCTTCTCGGAACGGGAAACAAGAAAACAAAGACTTTGTTTACACGGAGCGAAGTCGAAAAGAAGTGTCTCTAGATTCCGCCACCTCGGAACGAGAATCGCAGAAAGACAAGGACTTCGCTCGTCTAGAGTGAAGTCGATAAAAAGTGTCTTTGAGTTTTGCCCTCTCAGATTGGGAACCAAGAAGACAAGAACTTCGTCAGTCTAGAGCAAAGTCAAAATGAAAGGTGTCTCTAAGTACCGTCCTCTCGGAACAGGAACCAAAATGACATGGACTTTGTCCGTCTGGAGTGAAGTCAAAAAGAGAAGGTGCCTTTGAGTCCTGCTCTCTCGAAATGGGAACCAAGAAGACAAGGACTTCATCCACCCAGAGCGAAGTTGAAAAGATGTGTCTTTGAGTCTCGCCCTCTCGAAACGGGAACTAAGAAGACAAGGACTTCGTTCGTCCGGAGTGAAGTCAAAAAGAAGTGTCTTTGAGTTTCGCCCTCTTGGAATGAGATTCAAGAAGACAAGGACTTCGTCCACCTAGAGCGAAGTCGAAAAGAAGTGTCTCTGAGTTCCGCCCTCTCGAAAAGGGAACCAAGAAAACAAGGACTTCGTTCATCCGAAGCGAAGTCAGAAAGAAGTGTCTCTGAGTCCCACCCTCTCGGAATGGGAACCAAGAAGATAAGGACTTCATCTGCCTAGAGTGAAGTTGAAAAGAAGTGTCTCTGAGTTCCACCCTCTCGGAACAAAAACCAAGAAGACAAGGACTTCGTTTGCCCAGAGCGAAGTCGAAAAGAAGTGTCTTTGAGTTTCGCTCATTTAGAACGGGAAACAAGAAGACAAGGACTTTTTTTGTACGGAGTGAAGTCAAAAAGAAAAGGTGTTACTGGGAGATGAGATTCCAAAAGATGAACAAAAGTGTTAAAAGTGTTATTTTGTAGTTTTACAAAAGTACAAGGGTCTATGTGCAATTTTTCTTGCATCAAAGATTTCCACATGCTTGGATAACTTGCTACCCAGAGCAATGCTAGAGAATGATCTCTTGTTAGTGGAGAAGTGCTCAGAACTTCTTGTCATGCTCTAGAACTTTCCAAGGAATGTGTGCAAATTCTACAGAAGTATAGGGGGAAAACTGCAATTTTCTTGTTTGTGCCACTGATCGTTTTTTAGAGGATCCAATGATTTTGCCAAGTGCTACATGGATACTCTTGGATCACTATTGGATGAGATATTTACATCATGTTCTGAAGCATTTCTGCAACCTTCAAGAGGCCAAGGGTCCAAGTGTCATTTTGCATATATTTTGGACTGAGCTGTAATTTCGCTGCTTTGTTGGACTTTTCTGATAATCCCTTAGTTTATGAGATCAAGTTGGCAAATTTTGCATCTAATAATGTGTTTTTGAGGTGCTCTTCCCAAGGAAGGGTCAGTTTGCAATTTTCCTGGATAAATTACACTTTGGCCCTTGATGCTTGTTTTGGGTAAGTTTTCTCTTGGGATTTTTTGAGATTCACACCTGGTGGCCCCCACTTGATATTTGATGTACTGTGCCAGGTTTTGTATGAGCCAAAATTTGAGTTACTATTGGCTTATTTAGTTCTTCAATTTAAGCAATTTTCCCAATGTTCTTCTTCTTTCATTTTTCTCCTCTTTTTACTTTCCAGCTCATATGTCCCCTCATCTTCTTCCTCTTCAACGTCCCCACCCGATAGCCTCTACATCTTCTTCTCATTGGTGGCTAAACATGGTGGTGGTTTTGGCCATAGAGTTTTCACAGAGGAGGGTGACGGAGTTCGTCTACAGAGGAAGGCAGCGGAATGGGCACACGGGAGACTACACTCGGCAGTGGTTGTGCACAACGGCAGAGGGTGAGCTTTGCGTCGACTAGTATTTGTGCTTGGTGGCAACAGGTGACCAGAAATGGTATGGCCTTCTCCCGCTCACTTCGTTTCTAATTCCTCTCTCTTTTCTTTTTTTCTTACTCGATGCTCTAGTTGCTCCATCGGACGGCCATGTCTGCTCTAACTGTCGTCATCGACGGCTTGGTCTGCGATGGTCGGAGGACTGAGGGCATACTAGTCCGTTGATACGCTTTTGTCGGAGGGGTTGAAGACATTAAACCTTCACCAATGACAAAATTATCAGAAAAGTCTAGCAAGCACTAATATTACAAATTAGTCTTGCAAAATATTGCACTTAGGTCCCTAGCCTTTTGAAAATTACAGAAATGCCTTAGAAATGTGACAGAATTTATGCTTCACTTTCCATAGTAGTTAGGAAGTGTGTACTCAATGTCTTGTAGGGAAGTAGGGTCTCCACAATAGTCAGTAGTGTAGTTGTGAAAATTGTAGTCATACCCCTACTACTCTTGCAGAATTGCACACATTCCAAAAGGTCACAAAACATAGTCAAAAGTGCTAGACATCTTCTCCAATAGCACAAGACCCTCCTTCAGCACTAAACAAGGTGGCACGCATTGCATAACACTTGGAGCACCACAATGTGGGAAAATTGCAATTATGTCCGTACTCCTTTGCAGAAACTACAAAGTGCCCTTTCAACACGTGATGCATCTATGGTTGCACTGAAGGTTGCCCGCAGAATTCAGTATCAAGGTAATGATGAATTCCAAGGCAGCAAACACCCAACTCAGCCAACAACAATTGAGCATTCATTTCTCTTTTCGACTTCGCAATTGAGCAAATGGTCTCTCTCTTTCACTCTCCCTCCCTTGTCCCTCCTCCCTTGCTTCTCCCCTCCTCTGTTCGGCGTGCTCATGGGTCGACAATGGTGTGTTCATGGGCCGACAATGGTGTGCGGCGGTGTGCGGTGGTGCGTAGAGCTCTAGAGTTGTGTCCCCGAGGTCAAGGAACGCGCATTATAGGTATGCATCCCCAACCCCTGTAATAGAGAGCATGAAAATGGTAGAAATTGATAGGATTGCATGATCCCTAGATAAATTTACATTCCTAGAATTTATTGTGAATTTATGGTGGATTTATGGGCATTTATGCCAGTGGTTGAGTTTTGCGTTATTTTGACCCTTATGTCTTTGCAATTTTATATCTTGATGCCTGGTGAATGGTTTTTTGTTTTGTTTGTTGGGATTTGAAGTAGACTCAAGGGTCTACATCTTATGTTTTATGCAAGATTTTTAGTGCTTGTTTGGGGGGTGCGATTGGAGCTCCCACTTTGGGTGATTTCAAACAGTAGGGTTTAGGTCGTTTTCTGTTTTTCGCAGAATTCGGCATACCGAACCATTTCGGTGTGCCGTTCTTCTATTAGTTTTGGTCCTCTTGTCAAAATTTTGATTGTCCAATTTTGGATGATCGTCTGAATTAGGATATTTCAGTCGACCAAACCATTTTTGGTATACCGATTTTGGCCTGAGTGTTGACCATTGACCTAATTCGGTCGACTGACCCAAATCGGTCTACCGAACCAAGGTTTTCAGCATACTGAATCTGTTTTTGGCATGCCAAATCTGGGCCCAAATGCTTTTGTAAAATATGATTTCTGTGAGTTTTCTGGATTAGTTTGTTTTACCCATTGAGATGGGGTTGTAGGCAGTCAGTGGTGGTCCATTGGGACACCTGATGCGCTGTTTTGCTGAGGTTTTGGAAGAGTTTTCAAAGATAGGAAAATGGTTTGAAAATGATTTCAAAGAGATGAGTTGGCAGATTTGGAAAATGGTTTTCCTAGTTTTCTATGTGTGGGCCGAGACAGTGTGGGACCATGTCGTCGAGACTAGGGAATGTGATGACATTCTCGGGTGGTCGGTCGCGACTCCCTAGCCGAGGTTGGGGGCCAAGACACCTGAGGCTGAGGGCCGTCGGGTCCTGGAGGTATGAGACTCCTTGACTATCGTCTCGAGGCTAGGATTGTGGTCTATGGGTTGAGGTGTCTTGTGGTATGACGAGGAGGTATGATACTCCTACTGTCGCTGTGAGCACTAAGGCTCGGGTGTTGTCGGGTGTGGAGGTATGACACTCCCTTCTGAGTACGGTGTGTGGAGGACGCCATGAAGAGGCAAACCCCGAGGTGGCCAATACCGGTGGGACACGTGCCCCGTAGTTGGTAGCATTTGAGAGAGAGGACAACCTTCTCAAGGAGGGGTTGGCTTTGTGAGGATTCTCCATGTAGGGAGAATCATGGGACGGTGATCACTCCTACATAGGGTGGCTTCGCCATGGCAGTGCAGAATTCCGTGGTCGCTCCATGGTGGACTGCTTGTGGCCAGAGTTTGGTTCCCTGGCATCGGGCTTCCCGACTCTCTATGTGTGGTTTTGGCCATTGAAGGCCTTTGCTTGTGGTTTTGGGCTAGTAGAGCCCTGGTTGTGGTTTTCATTGGTGTGGGCCTGGTTTGAGAGGTTTTTAGAAATCGTTTGCGAAATGAATTTAAAAGAAAAAATTAATTATGATTTCATTTTCCTATTGTTTCTTTTGGGGTGCGTACTGGGTGACTTTTGTCGCTTATGCGTTTTCCTCGTGTTTTTGAGTTGCAGGTGTAGGCATGTACAGAATTAGCGTAGTGCATATAGTTTGAAGTCTCGTAGCCGCACACATAGGTTCCTGGTAGTTAGATATTTTCTGTTTAGCTATAATTTACCTATAGTTTAAATTATTTTAAATTGACGTGGAAAATTCAGGGCGTGACATCTGGGAATGTTCCACAACCTTCTTAGACCATCATACTTCATTTAGACAATAAAAATCTAATCAAATTAGGGAGAATTTAATCCCAACCATTCAGCCCAAACCATTAGCCATCGACAGACATCATTGGGCTCCTAGCTCTATATGACAACCTTGACTCCAATGAGAGCGGCATGCTGGAAAACTCTCTTGAAGCATGTCATGAATGCCTGACCTCCAGCTCCCTTGTGACCTTGAACACATTGAGAATTCGTTGTCTAAAGCTCCAGCCTCCCATTGTCGGAATTCTCCGACGACACCTGAAACCAAACCTCTACAGTGGTTCACCTAGTTCAGACGACCCCCACTTGAGCTCCAGCCTCCTCAATTCACCGACATCCAGAGTGAGTGAGAGAACCCTTCTCCCTACTATCAACTAAACACACAACCAGATGCCAGTGAGCACCGTCGAACCCGAGTAACTCCATCCTCTAGTCGTGACAATTCATGACCATCATCCACAAGTAAGTTTCCTGAAGGCTCCCCCTAGTTTATTTGCTTTCTGAGCTTCACCTACCTATGTTTATTCTCTTTGGATTTGCCGTTGTTTATCATTGGATTTCCATTTCTTCTCTGACTAGCTTCACTACATCGGCGACACATCTGTGGTTTCGAGTGTGGCTTTGGCCATTGAGCTTGAATCTCGTACTTCACAACATCGTTGTCCACCCCAAATGATGAGAGTGCATCATCCCTTGGTGACCGTCCTATCCATGGCAAATCGATGATTAGCTCACTGAGATGGGTGAGATGAGCCTTGTTTTGATTTCCATCAACTTGCATTACATCTACATCTCCTCCCTAGATCTCCTTCCATCTCCATCACCTCGACAACTTGGAATGGGGCTAATCAGTCTCTAATATGGCCTAATAGCTCAGTCCAGCTTGAACTCCGGTGAGCTAGGTGGGTGGAACGATCCAGACGATCATGACGTGATTTATTTGCTCCACTGAGTTCCTATTATCTTGTTCCATTGGTTTGTTTCATTGGATTATTGATCGTAATTGGGCAATGAGGTTTACTATCATGAACTGTAAAACGAGATGCACAATTTTCCAATAGGTCATATTGGCACACATCCAGAGCATGTGTACCTAGCACATCGACCCCATAGTAATAAGTAGCACGATTTGTTGGAGATTCAAACAATTTACAGAGCACTTATTAGTTTCCCTATTTGGTCCTTATTGGCACACATCCAGAGCATGTGTACCTAGCACATCGACCCCATAGGAATAAGCAGCACGATTTGTTGGAGATTCAAACAATTTATAGAGCACTTACTTCTATACTATTTCCAAAGCATGTTTTCTTGACTCCTAGCATGGCATCTTGCATCCTGCCTTAGGGCGCACATTATTTTGGCATCATTTGCCTACATTAGCCATTTTGCGAGCAAGTAAAACCAAAAAAGACAAATTTCCAAGTGTGTGGGGGTGCCTAACACCTTCTCCATGCATAACAAGAGTCCTTACCCTTTCTTTAGTATGCAATGACCAAAATGATACATCCATTGGCATAGATTCTCGTACTTTGCATATGTTTTCTCATTTAATCGCACCTTTTATCTTCCTTCGGTTTTCCTTGTCTTTTCAATTAAAAAGATTAGGTGGCAACTTTATTTTCTTTCCTTATCCTTTTCTTTGTCCTTGTTTCAGTGCTTTTGAGTCGAGTATCCTTCCTTAGATTCACCATCTTTGTTGTGGCCTTATCAGGATTCTTGAGAACTCCTTCACCACGAAGGATTGGTTCCAGCATGGTCATAGTTGGTGTTAGTGTGGGAGGATGCCTATAGCTCCGTCATCCTATTGTTGCACCTGGGTGAAGCGTGAGGCTTCCTAGATGCATGGTTGTGGTTGTCTTTGTGGTGGGTGAGGAGGATACTCTAAGTTCCATCCTCCTATGTCTCTAGGTGACTTGGAGGGTCCCTATATGGTCATGTAGTCTCTAGGTGACTTGGTGGGTCTCCAGATTATTGTTGTGGTTTCTAGGTGACTCATTGGATCCCCAAATGGTCATGTTGTTTCTAGATGACTCAATGGGTCCCTAAATGGTCTTGTTGTCTCTAGGTGACTTGGTGGGTCCCCAAATGCTTGCTGTCATTTATGGGTGACTCAGTGGGTCCCTAGATGGTCATGTGGTCTCCAAATGACTTAATGGGTTCCTAGATGATTTTTGTAGTTTTTGGGAAACTTGGTGGATCCTTAGATGGTCGTGTTGTTTCTAGGTGACTTAGTGGTCCCCAGATGGTTGCTGTAGTTCTCGAGTGACTTGATCGGTCCCTAGATGATCATGTTGTTTCTGGGTGACATGGTGGTTCCCTAGATGGTCGTGTTGCTTCTAGGTGGCTCAATGGGTCCCTAGACATGTGTTGTCATTTTGGATGGCTCTGATGAGTCCCCAAGTTTATGTTTCTTCTAGATACTCTATTTTATGACAGGATTAACTGGGAGGTGATGCACGTAGAGTCATGCATTGGTGTTGTCTAGTCATGTCATGCATTTTTTGTTTGGGGGCTTGGTCGAGGAGTGGCATAGCCGAGTGTGTTGCTAGTGGTGTGATGTTTGGGGTATATTGTTTGGATACCCAACTAGCTTGGTTGGCTGTGGCTCGAATGGCATGGTGCCATTTAGGCGGTGGAGATTCATTTCTCTAGTGTTTCCTTGGGGTGTCCTATTATTGATTTTTCTTGTTTGCTGGTGGGTTGAATGGCATGGAGTTTTCGATCCATGGAGAACTCTTTTCTCCTGTGGTTGCTTGGTGTAGACACCCCAATTTTGAGCTCATTTGGCAGTAGGCTCCTCCGATTGATGCTCTGGTCGCGACCACCAAAACCCTAGTCCACGTAGGTCCCAATCAGACCCACACTAGCCCACCTGACTCAGCAAAACACTACCCCATTAAAATCCACTGAAAAACAAATAAAACACTTAATCCAACTTAAAAC